>JAKCPB010001438.1:0-97890 GCA_021442155.1 Cymbidium sinense | reverse complement strand
TCTTTGGTTTTCCTTATCCATATTCTAAATTTATTTAAGTTTTCTAATAAATTTATTTTCTTATTAAAATTATATTTATAATGCTTGGTTTTTTATTTTCATAATGGGAAGCCTTGGGCTTCTTTCCTTCTTCCCATGGCCTAAGACTAGGGGATCCTCTATCTCTTTTCTTATTTATTATTGTTGTTGCGTACTTATCTAAGAGCATCAATGATCTATTCTTAAAGAATCCTAGTATGTATTATAGAACTCTTGGTGGTCTTCATGTTTCTCATTTAATCTTTGTTGATGATTTCATTATTTTTTGCAATGTCATCATATCAAGAATCTCAAGATTTTTTAAAATAAATTTGGTACATAAAGTAGTCTATCTATCAATGATAATAAAAGTTTTATTACAACTTCAAGCATCTCCAATAATAAAATTAATCAAATCTGCATATCACTAACTTTAAACATCAACACCTTCCTCTTAAGTACTTTGAGTGCTCCTCTCTTTTAAAGGTCCAAAATGATCCCATCTTTTGATGAGTTAATTCAAAGAATTTTAAATAAAATTATTTTTGGGAATTTCATTACTTTTTAGGCCCACTATTCTTAAAAGCACTCTTAATTTAATGCCTCTTTATTTGATTCAAACTATTATCCCCACTAATGTTACTCTTATCAGAATTGATCACTTGCTTAATAAATTTTATTAGGGATCCAAAAATTCTACAAAAAGAATGCATTGGACTTCACGGCATAAATGTTGTGGTCCCTTGGGTGAAGGTGATCAGGTTGCAAACTAATTTGAAGCTATTATGCCTTCTCTCATAAGCTCGGTGAAATTTTAGAAAGAATGATAGCCTTTGGGCTAATTTTATGATGAAAAATATTTCCAAGGTAAACACCATCTTATATGTGCTTATAAAGTTGGTGACTCTCCAATTTGGAAAAGGCTTTGCTCCATTAAATGGGTTCAAACATTAATATCTTGGGGTATTCATTCAAGTTCTTCTTTTTGAGACAATTGATTGTAAATGGCTCTATTGACTTCCTTTTATCTACCCACACTAGCTATCAAAGTTAACTCTTTCTAGCATAATAACACTTGGAATGAGAACAAAATTGAGAATTATATCCCTATTTCTCATTTAGATAACTTTAGAAATATCCCTATTTTCTCTAACAAACTACCAAATTCTCTTTAAGCTTTCTTACAATGGTTATTTTTTTCTTAAAGAGGTTTGGACTATTATTAGAGATAAGAAAAACTCCTCTAATGTTTTCATTAAACTTTAGAACAATATCATTCCCATTTCTTATTCAGTTTTAGCTTGGAGGATTTTGAATAACTTTATTCTGTGGACTCTTGCTCGGAATAAAGGGTTTTATTTGCCTTCAAAGTGCTATTGTTGCTTTCATATTGAAAATGTTAATCATGTTTTTGTCAATGGTGCTATTGCTTCTAAATTATGGTTATGGTATGATGATTTATTTAATACCAACTATTTTCATGGCTCTCTTTCCATATATCAACTTCTTGAAGTCTATTTCCAAAAAATTATGAAAGGTCATATCAAAGTTCTAGTTGTTATTACCCATATCTGGTTCATCTGGATGGACAGAAATGATGCAAAATATCATGGTATTCCTATGTACCTTAAAAGGATCCTAGCTAAAACCAAAGAAAAAATTCAAGCGCTATGTAATGCCAATCTTATTAGTAACATTCATTTTAGAGGCTATAAATTTGTGGCTAAAATATTAGGTGCCATTCTACCTGATGTTGACTCTTATAAAAGAGCTAGGATTATCCATTGGATCAAACCCAAAGAAAATTTGATTAAAGTGAATACTGATGGTTCTATTGCTTCCAATAAATATGGCTGTGGTGGTATTCTTAGGGATTCAAAAGGTATTATCATTTGTGCTTTTGTGTATCCTCTCAAAGCCTGCTCTGTTATCTATGTTAAGCTTATGCCTATTAATAAATCTATTGAAATTTATTTGAATAAAGGTTTACTCAACATCTGGATTGAACTTGATGTGCTCTTGCTTCTTGACATGCTAAACTCTAATAGAATAGGAAATGCTAATTTATTTTAACTTTTCAATGATACTAAAAAATCTTCTTTCTCAAGTTTTTATAAAATTTCTCTTATCCTTTGTGAAGGTAATGCTTATCTTTTTCTTGCTACTTTAGGAGCCAAATTAACTGATTTCACTTTATTTGACAATTTTCCTAAACAATTAAGGGGTTTGGTCAATCCGGACAACACTAGATTACCTTATCGATATTATAATTTTCTTGGTTTTTTTATTAGTTGGTTTTTGATGAGCCATTGCTTTTGGTTCCACATTCTTAAACCCTCTTTGTGTTGTGGCCATTTGCTTATTTTAACTCTTGGGCTAGTGTTAGGTTTTATTTCTGAGCTCTTGCTTTTGGATTGGACTACGGGTCACTACCTGGTGGTTCCAATTTTTTCTACCTGGGTTATTTTAATTTTTTTCATCCTGGTCGCTATTTGTTTATTGTGATTATTACTTGGTTGCTTTTGGTGACCTTCATTTGGGTGGTGGATTTTCCTGCTATTTTTTGTATAGGGTTTGCCATTTCTAGGTTTGTTTCCTTAACTGGGTTAGATTTTTCACTATTGTTGTGGTTGGTTGGGATTGCTATATTGGTGGTTGGTCGTGTTGGCTAGTTATTGTGGCAAATCAAAGTTTGGTGGTCTAATTTTGGATTAGATTTGGCAAGGTGGAGGTTATTTGTTGACTATTATTTCTTCTTGGATTGGATTTTGAGGGTCGTTTGCTAGTTTAGGTTTATTTCTTTGGTTGTAGTTTTGGTTTCTTCTTATATGCTTTTGTTTTTGTTATTATTTTGGGTTGGTGATGGTTATTTAGTGATTATTATTTTGGTTTTGGATCTGGGACATGGTTTGGTGTATCCTAACTTGGCGTGATTAGGATGTTTGCACTCATTAATATTTCTCCTTTGTTGTCCTTTGGTGGTGTTCTTTATATTTCTATCTCTTGATGGATGGATTTTAGTTTGTTACTATCTTCACTTTTATTTTTTTGAGTGGTTATTTATCTCACGGATCATAATTTATGCTACTTTGGTTGGGTTTGGTGGATGTGTTGTTTTCTACCCTTTCTTAATTGTCTTGGGTTGTTTTGGCATGATGGATGTTGGTCTTTTCAGATTTGGATTTTTTGTTGTTGTGGTGGCTAGGAAGCTAAGTTGGTGGCTAGGGTTATTGGTGGTTGGTTAGTTAGTTGGATGGGTGGATGTTTTGGCCTATCTTTCGCCTCTTAGTGACATGTTGGCCTACTCGCTTTGGTTCTCCTCTTGGTTTCCCCTTTTTTTTGGTTGGTGTGGCGCTTTTCTTTCATTTGCTAGTGGAGGATATGAGCTCTTTTTTCTTGGTCTTGGTTTTTCTTTGTATTGTTAAGGTCATTATGCTTGCTCCTTTGATGTTGTTATTCTTCTTTGTTGGTGTTCCTACTATGCTCCCTGGATGGTTTTGATCTTACGCCTTATTGGGTTTATTTATTTTGGTGGCTTTGTGGTTGGCTATTATGTCTACCGCTTGAGGAGTTTGTATCCCACAGGATGATGGACTTGGATGATACAAGAGGTACCGCAATGATGGCCTTGATATTTTCCTCTCTATCTTCTTTTGGCTGGTAGCACTATATGTAGTTGTAACCCTTCTTAAGAAGTTTGGATGCTTACATATAGTGTTGCTCCTTGAGATGATTGTAACTAAGCATGAGCCTTTTTTTTTTTACTTTGCTCCATTTCTTTGCACATACTCTTTATGCTTACTTAATTTTACTGATCCTTTCAATATAGAATTCTTCTATAGGTTTGGAGAATCTTGCAGGTGGATCTTGCTAGCATCAAAAGGACCTAGTGGATGTTGCTGTTGCCCATATGGATATGTTGTTGTTGTTGATTTGGTTTTGCTTTTGTTTTTCCATATATTATTGTAATAGTTAGAGGTTTATCTCTAAGGACTTATTATGGCTCATTGAGCACTAGATTAGAATTTCCTCTAAAGACTTTGTGCTTTTCTTTGTGGAAATAAAATTCCCAAATTTCTTTAAAAGAAAATTTTAAACCCTAAGAAATAACCTTGATCTAAACATCACCCCAACCAGCTCAATCTAGACCGGTAGGCTCAAATTTATTGCAAAGGTATATGATATGTAAAGTATAAACTATGTATAGTAGGACACTAGGTTACATGGTGGAGGGAGAGATCTAGGAGATGATGGTAGATCCTCTACTCAAACCTTGGTGGTTCCTATGGAAACTAGAAAAAAGAATGGTCGATCGATCCCTATAACTTCTTTAAAGAGATAGTTCTAGTTCTAGTTTTGATTTGCTTTATGAGGGCTCATTTTTATCTATGTCAAGTGTCTTAGAAAACTTGGTGTTGCTTGGTTGATAAACCAAAAGAAGAAATGTTGATCTGAATTTATTCTCTTTAAAAAAAACCAAAAACCCTAAACCCTAAACTAAAACTTGAACAATAAACCTTAAACCTAAACCTTAAACCCTAAAAACCCTAAATTTTAAACTTAACCATAAACCCTAAACCCAAAACCCTAAACCCTAAACCTAAACCATAAAACTAAACCATAAACTAAACTCTAAACTAAACCAAACCATAAACTAAACCCTAAAACTAAAACCTAAACCATAAACTAAACCTAAACACTAAACCTAAACTAAAACCCTAAACCTAAAACCTAAAACAAAATAAAACCCTAAACCCTAAACCCTAACCCTAAAACCTAAATCCTAAAATGCTAAACCCAAAGCCCTAAACTAACTCTAAATCATAAACTAAACCTAAAACTAAAAAGAAAGCCTAAACCAACCCTAAACCCTAAACTAAACCTAAACCCTAAAAGACTAAACCCTAATTTTAAATAAATAAAACCTATATCTAAACCTAAACATAAACTAAACCCTAATCTTAAACTAACCCTAAAAATAAACCTTAAAACCCTAAACCTAAACCCTAAAACCCTAAACCCTAAAACCCTAAACCTAAAACCTAAACCTAAACTAAATAAACATAAAAAATAAAATAAAACCTAAACTTAAATAAAATAAAATAACAAAAAAAATAAAATCATAAACTAAACCTAAATCTAAACCTAAAAATAAAATAAAATAAATTAAATAAATAAATAAAACCTAAACAAAACTAAAAAAAAATAAAATAAACCTATAAAAAAAACCCAAATAAAATAAAAAATAAAAACTAAATAAAAAAAATAAACCTAAAATAAAATTAAAAAACTAAATAAAACTTAAACCTAAAAAATAAACTTAAAATAAAACCAAAATAAATAAAATAAAACCCAAACCCTAAACTAAAACCTAAACCTAAAATTAAAAAAAAAATAAAATAAAATAAACATAAACCTAAACTAAAATAAACTAAACTAAAATAAATTAAACCTAGACTTAATATGAAAATAAATTAAACCTAAACTAAATAAAATAAAATAAACTAAAATAAACCTAAATCTAAACTAAAAAATAAATCTTAAAATAAACCTAAAATAAAAAAACATAAACCTAAAAAAATAAAATAAAAAACCTAACTAAAATAAAAAAAACTAAATGAAAATAAAATAAAATATACCTAATAAAATAAAAACTAAATAAAACCTAAACCAAAAAAATAACCTATAAATAAATAAAAAATATAACCTAAACCAAAAATAAATAAAATAAAATAAACCTAAACCTAAACTAAAATAAACTAAACTAAAATAAATAAAGCTAAACCTAAACCTAAACTAAACTAAATAAAATAAAATAAACTAAAATAAACCTAAACCTAAATTGAAAATAAAACCTAATAATGAACTTAAAATAATAACTTAAAACCTAAACCTAAAAAAAAATAGAATAAAATCTAAACCTAAACCTAAAATAAAAAAAATAAAACATAAACCCAAAGAATAAAATAAAGAAAAACTAAACTAAAAAAATAAACATAAACCTAAACCTAAATCGAAAAATAAACTAAAATAAAATGTAAACTAAAATAAATAAACTAAAATAAAGAAAAAATAAACTAAATAAAAAATAAAAAAAAATAAACATAAATAAAAAGAAAAAATAAATTAAATTAAATAAATAAACTAAATAAACTAAAAAATAAACTATTACTTAATTTAAAAATAAATGTAAACTAAAATCTAAACCTTAAACCTAAAACCTAAACCCTAAACTCATAACCTAAAAGAAAATTTAAAAAAAACTCTAATCCTAAACTAACCCTAACCCTAAAATAAACCAAACCCTAAAACCCTAAACCATAAACCATAAACCTTAAACCCTAAACCCTAAACCCTAAAACCCTTAAACCCTTAAACCCAAACCCAAAACCCAAAACCCTAAACCCTAAACCCTAAACACTAAAAAGCCTAAAACCTAAACACTAAAACCTAAACCCTAAACCCTAACCCTAAAACCTATACCTTAAAATCGTAAACCTTAAAACCCTAAAACCTAAACCCTAAACCCTAAATCCTAAGCCCTAAACCCTAAACCCTAAAAAACTTAAAACCTAAACCTAAATAAAAAAATAAACTCAACTAAAAAGAAAACCTAAATTACCTAAACCTAAAATAAACAAAAAATAAAACTAAACTAAAATAAATAAAGCTAAAATCAATAAATAAAACTAAATATAAATAAAAAATAAACCTAAACAAAAAGAAAAAAGAAAATAAACTAAAATAAATAAAAAAATAAGCTAAGTAAACTAAATAAAACACTAAACTTAATTTAAATTAAAACCCTAAACCCTAAATTCTAAACCCTAAACCCGGATAAAACTAGCCATAAACTCTCAATAAAAGTCCTAAATAAACCATAAACCTAAACTAAAATTATAAACCCTAAATCATAAACCTAGACCCTAAATGCATAAACCCTAAAACCTAAACCCTAAACCTTAAACCCTACATCTAAACCCTAAACCCTAAACCCTAACCCAAAACTCTAAACCCTAAACCCCAAACCCTAAACCTAAACATAAAGTAGCTAAATAAATTAAAAAATAAACTTAAACCATAAGGCCTAATAAATCTAAACCTAAACCTAAATTCCTAAGTAAAATTAAATATGTAACCTTGTGCACAACACCAAACCCACACCTAAACCTTGATTCTTTTCCCCTCTCATTTTGGCTTTACCGCTGATGGCCATTTGACATGATTCTCATGGATTCCTAATCGATGGACATTGGCCGCTTTCATGTTTTACTAGTGACATGGTTTGGCATCTTCCTAATTTCATAAAACCAATGGATCATGGATCCTACTAAGTCAACTACCTTGGCTTTCACTAAATCATTCAAAGACATCCTTACTAAGGATTCATGAGTCCTTAACTTATGTTGCCTTAGGCATGCATGGTTATGTGCTATCGATTATGGAAAAGCAATAAGCCATTTGAATTCACATTGGTTGGAAAGTTTACTCTTCATAGGCCAATTTGGAAAACATTCACTATTTCTTTCATAGTATGAAACTTTCAGGTGCTATTATGATTGGTTTAATTGATCCTCCCCATATTTTGATTCAATTAATAAATAATTTGGAATACTCATGTGTTTTTGCTCATTATTCTTATTTTGTTTTCAATTTCCAAATGAGGTAACTAAAATGGACTCCACTATTTGATATTAGGGAAGAATCTCCAGTCATTCTAGTTTGGATTTCTCTCCCCAATATGTGAATTCATTTCATTAATCATCAATTCCTTTTCGCTATGAGTGCTTTATTTGGTCAGCCATTACAAATTAATGAAGCAACAGCTACATAATCTTGACCTTCTCTGGTTTGATTCCTTGTTGAATTTGACATTACCGAGAAACACCCCAAAGAAATCTAGTTAGGATCTGAATTATAATTATATGTAAAGTTGATTTTAAAATTTCCTATCTTTGTTCTCATTGTAAAATCCACCATGATAATTAATGTTTCATTCTCATCCTCACCTAAAAGAAAATTCTGTAAGGAAACTATTATTCCTAACCCTGACAATTAAATATAAAAAAGTTAATAAAAAAGGATTCATTGATGTTGTTAATAAGGTTATTTTACCTCTTATTTCTATGCAATTGAAGGTTTCTAATGTGGAAAATGATAATTTTTCTAAACTTTTGTGGACAATTATTTTTTCTCTAAGTCAATCTTTGCATCCATACCATTTTGATTAACAAAAAATGATGCTTTAATTGAAAATATTAATGAGGATATCAATGTTATGTGTCATTCAATTGGGAGAATATGGATTTGGTTTCATGATATTCAGTTTGAAAACTTGACTTTACTTTAGTTAAGGATGATTTAAATTCTTAAAAAGAATTGGTTTTGCCAAATAATCTGGTATTAAAAGAAGAAGGATGATGTTCACACTTGCCTTCTTAATAAATCTAACTCCCTCGCCTCCTAAACCATGCTCATTTTCCTCTAATAAATTCTAATAACTTGGAAGAAGGAGAACTCACTTCTATACAAAGGCTTCCCTAAATCGACTAATGTCAAAATCCTTCATGGATGATGATTCTATGGGAAAAGGAAATGGTTTCCAAACTTATCATGCTAAAAAAGAAAACATCCCTCTAAAATTTTCTAAAAACACTAGATCTACTCCCTCTAATTAACCTTTTCTTAACCCTTTTTTATTTCCTTATGTTTAATTTTCCTATTTGGAATGTTAGAGGGATCGATACTCTATTCATAACCATATTAGAAACTTTGTCATTCATAATATTAATTACTTATTATTTTGGAGGCTCTTATTCATGCAAACAAAATTAACCATGTTGCAAGAATGATCAATTTCAATAAATTTTTCTCTAATGTTAGTAATAAAATTTGGTTTTTTTGGAATAATTTTGTTGTGGTCTCCAATCTTAATGATTTTCAACAAGTTATCAATGCTCAAATATCTTATGGTGACGATTGTGTTTTGGGCTTTTATGTCTATGCATCTTGTAATAGATCTAGTAGAAATCTTCTTTAGGAAAATTTGAGGAATTTTGCTACCTCTGTCAATAAACCTTGGTTTGTTGGTGGGGATTTCAACACTATTTTATTCTCTTCTGAATGAAGTGGTGGTTGCTCTCCTAATATTCATTCCATGGAAGAATTTTCCAATATGATCCTTGATTGCAAATTGATTGATATTGGCTTTAAGGGTTCAAATTTTAATTGGCAAAACTCTAGACTTTGGCAAAGGTTGGACCAGATTATTTTATTACTCATTGGATTACACATTGGCCTATTACTTATGTCAATCATTTAAGCAGAACCTTATCAGATGATGATCTTCTTTTGGTTTCTATTAAAGATAACTCTAATAGATTTAAAAATTTCTCTCATTTTAGATTTCAAAACATGTGGATTCAGCAAATTAATTTCTTAATGTTGTATAACAATTGGAAAGCTCCCTTACATCCTAAAATTTGATTATGGGGATGAATAGATTTTGGTTTAAGCTTAAAAGACTTAAACAAAATCTGTGGAACAAGCATTATTTTAAAAACTTTTTCTAATAAAGGAAATGGTTTGTGATCTTGAAGTCTCTTATTTCGATCCTACTAAGATTAATCACTTGAGAGGCAAAAGATAAACTTCTAAATTTTCAAAATATAAAAGAGACTTATTAGTGCTAAAAAGCTACTAGCAAACATATTGGATGGTGATAGAAATACTAGATATTTCCATGCTTTAGTTAATAAAAGAGAGCTTTAAATAATATTCAAAAAATTAAAGATGACAATGGAGAATGGATTATGAAGAATAATAATATTAAGGATTCGACCATTAATTACTTTAGAAATATGCTTAATAAGAGTTTCTCTTATGAAGCTATTTCTAAATCACACTTGATTCCTTCTTTTATAACCAATAATGACAATGATTTTCTTACTCTTGTACCTAATTAAGAGGAAATTTTTAAAGTACTTAAATAGCTTGAACATAGATTTTGTTGCTAGTTTAGAGGGTTTCATTGCCCAATTTTTTCAAAAATGCTGTCATATTATTAAAAGTGATTTAGTTAAGGCTGTGATTGATTTTTTTAATGGTAATCCTTTTCCTAGATATTTTTCTAGCACTTCTATTATTCTCATACCTAAGAAAGATAATCCAAACTATTGGAGTGATTTTAGACCTATTAGTCTGTGCACCTTCTTCAATAAGTTGATTTTCAAAATTATAACTAATAGCCTAAGTCCTTTACTTCATAGGATTATCTATCAAACCAAACTAATTTTGTTAGAGGTAGATCTATTATTGATAATATTCTGCTTGCTCATGAATTAATTCATTATTTAGATGCTAAGACTAGAGGTGGCAACATTTTGTTTCAAATTAAATATTAACAAAGCTTTTGATCAATATTATTTATATTCTATTCTTATTTTCTAATAAATTTTAAATTTATATTAATAATGCATGGTTCTATTTTGCTTAATGAGGGAATCCTGCTTCTTTCCTTCTTCCCATGGACTAAGATAAGGGGATCCTTTATCTCATACCTTATTTATTATTATTGTTGAGTACTTATCTAAGAAATCAATGATCTATTCTTAAATAATCCTAGTACTTTGTATTTGAATTCATTATTTTTTGCAATGCTTCTATTCATCATATCAAGAATCTCAAGATTTTTTTTAAAATAATTTGGTAGAGAAAGAAGTCTATCTATCAATGATAACAAAAGTTGTTTTATTACTTCTTCAAGCATCTCCAATAATAAAATTAATCAAATCTTGCATATCACTAACTTTAAACATCAACACCTTCCTCTTAAGTACTTGAGTGCTCCTCTTTTTAAAGATCTGAAATGATCCCATCTTTTGGATAAGTTAATTCAAAAAATTTTAAATAAAATTTCTATTTTGGAATTTCATTTACTTTCCTTTGGTGGCAGGCTCACTATTCTTGAAGCACTCTCAATTCAATGCCTCTTTATTTGATTCAAACTATTATCCCCACTAATGCTACTCTTATCGAATTGATTTCTTAATAAATTTTTTGGTGATCCAATAATTATACTAAAAGAATGCATTGCACTTCATGGCATAAATGTTGTGGTCCCGATTGCAAACTGATTCATGAAGCTATTACTACCTTCTCTTATAGGCTCTGGTGGAATTTTAGAAAGAATGATAGCCTTTGGGCTAATTTTATGATGAAAAAAATATTTCCAAGGTAAACACCCTCTTATCTATGATTATAAAGTGGTGACTCTCTAGTTTGGAAAAGGCTTTGTTCCATTAAATAAGTTGCTAAACCCTTAATATCTTAGGGAATTCATTCAAGTTCTTCTTTCTTTTGGCAAGACAATTGGATTGTCAATGGCTCTATTGACTCCCTTTTATCTACCCACTCTACTGCAGCTATCAAAGTTAACTCTTTCTTGCATAATAACACATGGAATGAGAACAAACTTGAGAATTATATCCCTATTTCTCTTTTAGATAACTTTAGAAATATCCCTATTTTCTCTAACAAACTTGACCAAATTCTCTTTAAGCTTTCTTACAATGGTGATTTTTTTTTATAAAGAGGGTTGGACTTTTATTAAAGATAATCAAAACTCCTCTAATGTTTTCATTAAACATTGGAACAATATCATTCTCATTTCTTATTTAGTTTTAGATTGGGGATTTTGAATAACTTTATTCCTGTGGACTCTTTGCTCTAGAATAAAGAGTTTTATTTGCCTTCAAAGTGCTATTGTTGCTTTCATATTGAAAATGTTAATCATGTTTTGTTAATGGTGCTATTGCTTCTAAATTATGGTTATGGTATGATGATTTATTTAATACCAACTACTTTCATTCTCTTTCCATATATCAACTTCATGAAGTCTGTTTTCCAAAAAAAGTGTGAAAGGTCATATCAAAGTTCTAGTTATTACCTTTATCTGGTTCATCTGGATGGACAAAAATGATGCTAAATATTGTGGTATTCCTATGAGCCATGAAAGGATCCTGGCTAGAACCAAAGAAAAAATTCATGCTCTATTTAATGTCAATCTTATTAGTAACAATCATTTTAGAGGCTATAAATTTGTGGCTAAAAAATTAGGTGTCATTCTCCCTGATGTTCACTCTTATAAAAGAGCCAAGATTATCCATTAGATCAAACCCAAACAAGATTTGATTAAAGTGAATACTGATGGTTCTATTGCTTCCATTAAATATGGTTATGGTGGTATTCTTAGGGATTCTAAAGGTTCTGTTATCTATGTTGAGCTTATGCCTGTCAATAAAGCTATTGAAATTTATTTGAAGAAAGGTTTCCTCAACATCTAGATTGAAGTTGATGCACTCATGCTTCCTGACATGCTAAACTCTAATAGAAAAGGAAATGTTGATTTATTTTATCTTCTCAATCATACTAAAAATCTTCTTTCTCAAGTTTATTATAAAATTTCTCATATCCTTTGTGAAGGTAATGCTTGTGCTGATTTCTTGGCTACTTTAGGTGCCAACTTAACTGATTTCACTTTATTTGACAATCAAAATTTGCCTAAACTATTAAAGGGTTTGGTCAATCTGGATAACATTGGATTACCTTATTCAAATTATAATTTTTTTGGCTTAGTTTTTTCAGTTGGTTTCTAATGAGCCATTGCTTTTGGTTCCCCTTTGTTAAACACTCTTTTGGTTGTGGCCATTTGCTTATTTTCACTCTTGGGCCTATGCTAGGTTGGTTAGCTGGCTAGTTGTGTTGGATGGTTTCTCCGCTTCTGTTGGTGGCAGATTAGAGGGGATGTTGATGGTCTAATTTTGGATTGGATTTGGAAAGGTGGAGTTTGTTGACTATTACTTCTTCTTTTTTGTGGATTGGGTTTTGAGGGTCAATTTTAGTTTGGGTTTGTTCCTTTTGGTTGTGGTTTTGACCTCTTCTTGTAATTGGTCTTCCTCTCTTGGATGTAGTTGTTTTATTTTTTTGTTCTTTTAGGTTGGTTGGCTGATGGCTATTTAGTGGCTATTATTTTGCTTTGGTATCTAGTGACATGGTTTGGTGCATTGGTGCCTAACTTGGTTGTCATTATGATGCTTGGACTAATTGATATTTCTCCTCCTTTTTACTATTTTCTTTGGTGGTGTTCCTATTGTATTGCTGCTACTCCTAATAGATTGGTTTCAGTAGAGTCTTACTATCTTCGCTTGATTTTGTTTTTGGCTGGCTATTTGCCTCACCTGGATTAGAATTTTTGCTACTTTGGTTGCATTTGGTGGACTCTGTTGTTTGCTTCTACCCTTTTCCTAGTTGTCTTGGGTTGTTTTGGCATGATGGATGTTATTGGTCTTTTCACTGATTTGGATTTTCTGTTGCTATTGTGGTTGGCTAGGAGACTATGTTGGCTGGCTGAGTTTGTTGGATTGGTGGCTATTTTGGCCTTTCTTTCTTGTTGTGTTCGTGACATGCTGGTTGACCTACTCCTGCTATGGTTCCCTCTCTTGGTTGCTCCTGCTTCCTTTTTTCTGGTATAGGTGATAGCCTTCCTGCCTTTCCTATTTTCTTATCAAGGATATGAGCTCTTGTATTTTTTCTTTTTGGTCTTGGTTTTTTCTAGTTTGTGTTGTTAAGGTCATGATGTTTGCTCCCTTCGATGTTGTTATTCCTCTTTGGTGGTTGCTTTGGCAGTGTTCCTACTGTAATGTTGATGTCCTTGATGTTTGGTTGATTTTCTGCCTTATTGGGCTTATTTGTTTTGGTGGCTTCGTGGTTGGCTATTATGTCTACTGCTTGGAGGAGTTTGCAGCCTTGTAGGATGATGGACTTGGGATGATGGGCTACAAGAGGTATGCTGGCAATGATGGCCTTAATGTTTTCCTCTCTATCTTCTTTTGGCTGGTAGCACTATATGTAATTGTAACCCTTCTTCGGAAGTTTGGATGCTTACATATAGTGTTGTTCTTTGAGATGATTGTAACTGAGCCTGAAACTTTTTTTTCTTTGCTCCTTTTCTTTGCTCATACTCTTTATGCTTGCTTAATTTTACTGATTCTTTCACTAGTATGTTGAAGATTTCTTTTATAAGTTGGGAGAATATTACAGATGGATCTTGCTAGAATCAAAAGGACCTAGTGGATGTTGCTGTTGCGAACATGGATAGGTTGTTGTTGCTTATTTGGCTTTTCTTTATTTTTTTTCCTTATATTATTATAAAAGTTATGGGTTTTATCTCTTTAGGACTTATTATGGCACGTTGAGAATTAGTTTAGAGATTTACCCCTCTAGGACTTTGTACATTTTCTTTGTGGCAATAAAATTTCCCTAATTTATTTAAAAAAATCTAACCTAAGAATATAGTAACCTTGAAGGCGGAACATCACCACAACCGCTCAATCTAGATCTGGCTGGAGGTGAAGGCCGAGGAGAGTTATCGCAGTGGTGGTGGGGATCTGACGCGGTGGATATGGAGGTGGTGGAGCTGATGGTTACGAGGCTGAGGAGAGACGGAGGTTACAACCGTGGTGGTGGCGGAGGGAGAGATCCGGGATATGATCGTGGATCCAGCTACTCAAAAGGCCGGGGTGGTTCTGATGGAAACTAGAGAAACTGAAGAATGACCGATCTGATCTGCTGCTTATGGAACTGTGTCTTCACAATAGAGACGATTATAGTTATCCAGGGTTTTTGATTTGCTCCATGCATGCTCATTTTTATTTATGTCATTGCTTGTGTCTTAAAAAACATGGTGTATTACTTGGTTGATCAAATTGAAAAGAGGAAATGTTGAATATGAATTTGTTCTCCGCAGAAAAAAAAAATCAAAAACCCTAAACACTAAACTAAAACTTCAACCCTAAACCTAAAACCCTAAAAACCTTAAACCCTAAATAGTAAATCCTAAACCCTACACCCTAAAAACCCTAAACCCTAAATCCTAAACCCTAAACCCTAAACCCTAAACCCTAAACAATAAACCCTAAAACCCTAAACCCTAAACCATAAACCCTAAACCCAAAGACCTAAACTATAAACTCTAAACCCTAAACCTTAAACCTTAAAATCTAAAAAACCCTAAACCCTAAACCATAAACTAACCCTAAACCATAAACCCTAAACCTAAAACCCTAAACCTAAACCCTAAACCCAAACCCTAAACCCTAAACTTAAACCTAACCCTAAACCCCTAAAACCTAAACTAACCCTAAACCCTAAACTATCCCTAAACCCTAAACCCTAATCCCAATAAAATAAAAACCTAAACCTAAAAAAATAAAAAATAAGCCCTAAATAAATAAGAGAAAACCCCAAACCTAAAAAATTAAAATAAAATAAAATAAACTAAACTAAAAAATAAAATAAACCTAAGAATAGAAAACCTAAATAAAATAAAATTAAATAAAATAAAACAAAATTAACCAAAATAAAATTAAAAACTAAATAAAAAAACCTAAACTAAAAAATAAATAAAATAAAATTTAAAAATAAATAAATAATAAACCTAAACCCTAAACTAAAAAAAAAACCTAAACCTAAAAAATATACAAAATAAAATAAACATAAACCTAAACTAAAATAACTAAACTAAAATAAATAAAACCAAAACCTAATCCTAAAATAAACTAAACCTAAACCTACACCTAAACTAAATAAAATAAAATAAATTAAAAATAAACCTAAAATAAAACATAAAACATAAACCTAAAAAAGATAAAATAAAAAACTTAAACTTGAACCTAAAAAATAAAAATAAAACCTAAACCTAAAAAAATAAAATAAAAATAAAATTCAACTAAAACCTAAACCTAAACCACAAAAATAAATTAAAATAAACCTAAACTAAAATAAATAAACTAAACTAAATATAAAACCTAAATAAAAATAAAAAAATAAACTTAAATAAATAATAAATAATTTAAGTAAACTAAATGAAACTAAACCTACCGATTTACTTAATTTTAAAACCTTAAATCCAAAATCTAAACCCTAAACCCTAAACCTAAACCTAAACCCTTAACCCTAAACCATAAACCCTAAACCCTAAACCCTAAACCCTAAAAACTAAATCTTAAACCCTAAACCCTAAACCTTAAACCCAAAACTACCCTAATAAACCCTAAACAATAAACCCTAAACCCTAAACCATAAATTTGAAACCCTAAACATAAACCTAAAGTAACTAAATAAATTAAAAAATAAACCTAAACATTAAAACCTAATAAACCTAAACCAAAACTCTAAGAATAGGAGAACCTTGACAACAATAACATCACCATCAACCAGGCTCAGTCTAGATCTAGTGGAGGAGACGAGGCAAGGTTATCAATGGTGGTGGAGGATTTGGGAGTATTTATGAAGGTGGTGGTCGAGTAATGGTGGTTATGGAGGGAGGAGCAACGAGGCTACAACCGGTGGTGGTGAGAGAGATCGAGGGTATGATGGTGGATCGCTACTCAAGAGTGAGTTGATAGAACTAGAGAAATTGAAGAATGACCATCGATCCGATGCTTATGGAATTGTGTCTTTATAGTAGACAATTCAAGTTATCTAGTGTTTTTGATTTTCTATGCAAATTTTGATCTATCTCGTCGCTTGTGTCTTAGAAAACTTCGTGTGTTACTTGGTTAGTGAAATTGAAAAGAAGAAATGTTGAATCTGAATCTGTTCTCTGTTAAAATAAAAAAAAACCAAAAACCCTAAACCCTAAACTAAAACCTGAACCCTAAACCTAAAACCTTAACCCTAAACCCTAAACCCTAAAACCTAAACCTAAAACCCTAAACCCTAAACCCTAAAGAAAACCTAAACCCTAATGACTAAACCCTAAACCCTAAACTAACCCTAAACCCTAAGAGAGCCCTAAACCCAAAAAACTCTAAACACTTAAACCAAAATAATAAATCCTAAACCCTAAACCTTAAACCCTAACATTAACCCTAATCCCTAATCCCTAACACCCTAAACCCTAAACCCTATACCCTAAACCCTAAACTCAATCCCTAAAACCTAAAAGCTTAAAGCTAAACTAAATAAAACCTAAAAATAAAATAAATAAAGAAACCTAAACCTAAATAAAATAAAATAAATAAAATAAATAAAAAATATAAACTAAAACATAAACTTAAACCATAAAATAAAAAATAAAATAAACTAAAACAAAATAAATAAAAACCTAAACTAAACTAAAAAAATAAATAAACATAAGAATAAAATATGTAAATAAAATAAAACTAAAAGTATAATAAAAATAAAATAAATCTATAAATAAAATAAAATAAAATAAAAATAAACAATAAAACCTAATAGACCTAAACCTAAACCCTAAGAATTGGCAGAACCTTGATGGCAAGAACATCACCGTCAACCAAGCACAATCTAGATCTAGCCGTGGAGGCAAAGGCGGAGGTGGCGGTTATCATAGTGATGGTGGGGGATCTGGAGGTATTGGTGGATATGGAGGTGGTGGTTGGAGTAGTGGTAATTATGAAAGCGGGATGATCGATGAAGGTCACAGCCGTAGTGGTGGAGGAGGGAGAGGTCGGGGATATGATGGTGGATCCCTCTACTCTAGAAGCTTGGGTGGTTCTGATGGGAACTATAGAAACTAAAGATCAGACAATCCGATCTGCTACTTATAGAACAGTGTCTTTACAATAGAGAGCGATTCTAGTTATCTAGGTTTTTATTTGCTCTATGCTGATCATTTTTATTTATGTCATCATTTGTCTCTTAGAAAACATGGTGTGTTACTTGGTTGATGAAATCAAAATAAGAAATGTTGAATCGAATTTATTCTAAAAAAAAAAACAAAACCCTAAACCCTAAACCCTAAAAACCCTAAACTCTAAACCCTAAACCCTAAAGCCTAAACCCTAAACCCTAAAATATAAACCCTAAACCCTAAAACATAAACCCAAAACCCAAAACCCAAAACCCTAAACCCCAAACCCTAAATCCTAAAGCCTAAACCCCAAATAGACCTTAAATAGTAAAAAGCTAAAAACCTAAACCTAAATTAAATAAAACCTAAAAAAATAAATAAAACCAAAACTAAAATAAAATAACATAAAAAAATTAAATTAAACTAAAACCTAAACCTAAACTACAATAAAACTAAACTAAAATAAAAAACATAAACTAAACTAAAAATAAAAAATGAATAAAATAAAACTAAACCTAAAAAATAAAATAAACCTAAAATAAAATAAATAAACCTAAACCCTAAATTAAAAACATAAACCTAAACCTAAACCTAAATGTAAAAAATATAAACTAAAAATAAATAAAAATAAACCTAAACCCTAAAATAAAAAATAAAATAAACCTAAACCTAAACTAAAATAAATAAAACATAAACCTAAACCTAAAATAAACTAAACCTAAACCTAAACCTAAACTAAATAAAATAAAATAAACTAAAAATAAACATAAACCCTAAAAAATAGAAATAAAATAAAATAAACCACAACCTTAAACCCTAAACCCTAAAAGTAACCCTACACTCTAATCCTACAACCCTAAAACTCTAAACCTTAAACCCAAACCCTAAACCCTAAACCCTAAAACCAAAAAATTTAAAAACCTAAACCTAAAAATAAAATAAATAGAAAAACCTAAACTGAAATAAATTTCAAAAATAAAATAAAATATAAACCTAAACTAAACCTAAACCTAATCCAAACCTAAACTTAAACATAAAAAATAAAATAAAATAAAAAAATGGAAACTAAACTAAAATTAAATAAATAAAACCTAAACTAAACTAAAAAAAAATTAAATTAAAAATAAGAAACCTAAATAAAATAAAACCAAACGTAAAATAACAAAAATAAACAAAAATAAAAAATAAATAAAACATAAAGTTTTAAAATAAACCTAAATAAATAAAAATAGAACCTAAACCTTAAACTAAAAAAAGCCTAAACCTAAGATAAATAAAATAAAACAAATATAAACCTAGACTAAAATAAACTAAACTAAATTAAATAAAACCTAAACCCTAAACCATAAACCATAAACCCTAAACCCTAAACCATAAACCCTAAACCCTAACCCTAAACCCTAAACCCTACCCTAAACCCCAAAACCTAAAACTAAAAAAAAAAACCTAAACCTAAACTAAATAAAATCTAAAAATAAAAAAACATAAACCTAAATAAAATAAAATAAAAACCTAAACTAAATCCTAAATCCTACACCTAAACCTAAACCTAAAAATAAAATAAAATAAAAAATAATAACTAAACTAAAATAAAATAAATAAAAAAGACAAACTAAACTAAAACATTAAATAAACCTAAAATAAAAAAAACCTAAATAAAATAAAACCAAAATATAAAAGAAAATGAAATTAACCTAAAATAAAATAAAATAAACCTAAATAAAAACATAAACTTAAACAATAAACCTAAAAATAAAACCTAAAAATATATTAAAAAATAAAACATAAACCATAATAAAAAAAAAAAAACCTAAACCTAAAATTAAAATAAAATAAACTTAAACCTAAACTAAAATAAATAAAACCTAAACCTAAACTTAAAATAAACTAAACCTAAACCTAAACTAAATAAAATAAAATAAACTAAAAAATAAAACCTAAAAATAAACCTAAAATAAAAACCTAAAACCTAAACCTAAGAAAATAAAATAAAAACCTAAAGCTAAACCTAAAAATAAAAAATAAAACCTAAAACTAAAAAATAAAATAAAATAAACTAAACTTAAAATAAATATAAACCTAATCATAAACCTAAAATTAAATTAAAATAAAATAAATAAAATAAAATATAAAATAAACTAAATAAACCTAAACCTCTATTTATTTAATTTAAAATTAAACCCTAAGCTAAATAAACCTAAATCTAAAATCAAAACTAAAACTAACCATAAACCCTAAACCATCTAAACCTAAATAAAACCCTAAACCCTAAATCAAAACTATAAACTCTAAACCCTAAACACTCACCCTAATGTTAAACCCTAAACTTAAACCTAAACCCTAACCATAACTCCTAACCCTAACCCTAAACCCTAAACCCTAAACCTAAAACCCTAAAATCTAAACCTAAACCTAAACCCTAAAACCCTAAAGTAAGTTAAACCTAAACCCTAAAGTTTAAACCCTAAACCTTAAACTCTAAACCCTAAGTAACCTAAACTAAAACCCTAAACCCTATAAAACTAAAACTAAACCCTAACCTAAATAATAACCCTAAACCCTAAACCTAAACTCCTAATCCTAAACCTAAACCTAAAACTTAAAACCTAAACCTAAACTAAATAAAACATAAAATAAATAAAATAACCAAAACCAAAATAAAATAATAATAAAATAAATAAAACCTAAACTAAAACCTAAAATAAAATAAAATTAAAATAAAACTAAAATAAAAAAAACCTAAAATAAATAAAAAATAAAATTAACCTAATAATAAAACCTAAATAAAATAAAATTAAAAAAATAAAAAATAAAAAAAACCCAAAATAAAATAAAATAAATAAAACCTAAACTAAAAATAAACTAAAATAAATAAAAATAAAATAACCTAAACTAAACCTAAACCTAAATAAAATAAAAATAAACAAAATAAAATAAACCTAAAAATAAAAAATAAACCTAAAAAAAAAAATAAATAAAATAAACCTAAAAAATAACCTAAAATAAAAAATAAACTAAACCTAAAATAATAAAAAAATAAACTAAAAATAAATAAATAAATAAATAAAAATAAAAAAATAAAAAACAAAAAATAAAAAATAAACTAAATACACTAAATAATCCAAATTTATTTATTTTTTTAAAAAAACCTTAAACCTAAACCTAAACCCTAAACCTATACCCTAACCTAAACCTAACCCTAACCCTAAACCCTAAAAGTAATCTAAAACCCTAAGCTATAACTTAAACTAAACCATAAACCCTAAACCCTAAACCACAAACCCTAATCCTAAACCTAAATCAACTAAATAAATTAAAAAATAAACCTAAAACCTAAAACTAATAAAGCTAAACCTAAACCTAAACCCTAAGAATGGGAAAACCTTGATGACAGGAACATCACCATCAACCAGGTGCAAGATTTGCAATGAAAGGTGGAGCGGCGCTATCTATGTGTGGTGGGGATCAGAGGTGGTGGATATGGAGGTGGTGGTCGAAGCAATGGTGGTTAGGTAGGCAGGAGGAGCGACAGAGATTACAGTCGTGGTGGTGGAAAAGTGAGAGATCGAGGATATGATGGTCCATCCCGCCATTCAGTCGGGTGGTTCGATGGGAACTAGAGAAAATGAAGAATCGATCCCATCTAATGCATGATAGGTCTTTATTGTAGACTGATTCTAGTTACTAGGGTTTTTTTTATTGCTTTATGCATGCTCATTTTTAATTTATATCGTTGTTTATGTTTTAGAAAACTTGGTGTATTACTTGGTTGATGAAATCAAAAAGAAAAAAATGTTGAATATGAATTTGTTCCCTATTAAAAAAATAAAAAACCACCCTGAACTAAAACTTGAACCCTAAACCTAAAACTAAACCCTAAAACCTAAAAAATAAAAACTTTAAACCCTAAACACTAAACCCTAAACTTTAAACCCTAAAACCTTAAACCCTAAACCCTACACCCCAAAACCTAAACCCTAAACCCTAAACCCTAAACCCTAAACCCTAAACTATAAACCCCAAACCCTATACTTGAAACCCTAAATCCTAAACTAACCATAAACCCTAAACCCTAAAAAGCTAAAAATGTAAAGCTAAACTAAATAAAACTTAAAAATAAAATAAATAAAAAATCCTAAATGAAAATAAAATAAAGTAAAAACACAAACTAAAACCTAAACCTAAACCTAAACCTAAACAAAAAAATAAAATAAAATAAAAAATAAAAACTAAACTAAAATAAAATAAATCAAAACCTAAACTAAACCTAAAAATAAAAAACCTAAATAAAATAAAAACTTAATAAAAATATAAACCTAATAAGTAAACCTAAAAAAATGAAACATAAAAATAAATAAAAAAATCTAAACCATAAACTAAAAAAAACTAAATCCTAAAATAAAAAAAAAAAACCTAAACCTAAACTAAAATAAACTAAACAAAATAAGTAAAATGTCAACCTAAACCTAAAATAAAAAAAACCTAAACCTAAACTCAAACTAAATAAAATAAAATAAACTAAAAAAGTAACCTACATAATAATTGAACAATAAAACCTAAAAATAGACCTAAAATAAAATCCTAAAACATAAACCTAAAATAATAAAATAAAAACATAAACCTAAACCTAAAATAAAAAATAAAACCTAAACCTAAAATATAAAATAAAAATAAAACTAAACAAAAAAATAAACATTAACCTAAACATAAACTTAAAAAAAAAACTAAAATAAAAAACCTAAACTAAAATAAATAAATTAAACTAAATAAAAAAAAAAAATAAACCTAAATAAAAATAAATAAAATAAAATAAAATAAAATAATTAAAAATTAAACTAAATAAACTAAAACCTAAACCTACCTGTTTATTTAATTAAAAAAAAAACTCTAAACCCTAAACCTAAACCCTAAACCCTTAACCTTAAACCCTAAACCCTAAACCCTAAACCCAAAATCATAAACATTTAACCCTAAATCATAGACCATAAAACTAACCATAAACCCTAAACCCTAAACCTATAACCCCAAACCTACAAACCTCAACCTACAACCCTAAACCCTGAAACATAAAAAATCCTAAACCTTAAACCCTAAACCCAAAATTTTAAATAAAAAAATAAAAAAATTAAAGAAAAACCCTAACCCTAAACTTATCCCTAAACTCTAAAGCTACAACCCTGAACCTAAAACCCTAGACTGTAAACCTTAAACCCTAAAGCCCTAAACCCAAAACCCCAAACCCTAAATATTAAAACAGATAACCCTAAATCCTAAACCCTAAACCCCAAACCTTAAACCCTAAACCCTAAACCCTAAACTAAACTCTTAAAACTTAAAAACCTAAACCTAAATTAAATAAAACATAAAATAAAATAAAAAAATAAATTTAAATCTAAATAAAATAAAAAATAAAATAAAATAAAAATCTAAACCTAAACCTAAACCAAAAAATAAAAAAAAATAAAAAATAAAACTAAACTAAAATAAAATAAATAAAAACCTAATCTAAACTAAAAAATAAAATAAATCTAAAAATAAAAACCTAAATAAAATAAAACCTTAATGTAAAATATAAATAAAATAAAATAAAAATTAAATAAAAACTTAAACCTAAAAAATAAACTTACAAATCAAACCTAAATAGAAATAAAAAATAAAACCTAAACCTTAAACTAAAAAAACCAAAACCTAAAATAAACAAAATAAAACAAACCTAAACGTATATTAAAATAAACTAAACTAAAATAAATAAAACCCTAAATCCTAAACCCTAAACCCTAAACCCTAAACCCTAACCGTAACCCTAAACCTAAACCCTAAACTACAAACCCTAAACCTAAACCTAAAGTAACTAAATAAATTAAAAAATAAACCTAAACCCTAAAAGCTAATAAACCTAAACCTAAACCCTAAGAAAGGGAGAACCTTGACAATAATAACATCACCATCAACTAGAAACAGTCTAGATCTAGTAGTGGAGACGAGGAAGAGGCTTATCGCAAAGGGGAGGATTTGGGATGAGAAGGTGGTGGTCGTGAGTAGTGGTTATAGAGGTGGGAGGAGCAACGTAGGCTACAACCGTGATGGTGGTGAGAGAGAGATCGGGGTATGATGGTGGATCCCACTACTCGAGAGGCCGAGGTGTTTTGATAGGAACTAGAGAAATAAGAAGATCTGACCGCTGTTTATGGAATTGTGTCATATAGTAGACAGTTCTAGTTATCTAGGGTTTTTGATTTGCTCTATGTGTGGTAAATTTTGATCTATCTCATCACTTGTGTCTTAGAAAACTTTGTGTGTTACTTGGTTGGAAATCAAAAGAAAAAAATGTTGAATCAATATGTTCTCGTAAAATAAAAAAACTAAAACCCTAAACCCTAAACTAAAACCTAACCCTAAACCTAAAACCTAAAACCTAAACCATAAACTCTAAACCCTAAACACTAAAAACCCAAAACCCTAAACCATAAAACCTAAACCCTAAACCCTGAAGCCTAAACCCTAAGACTTAAACCCTAAACCCTAAACCAAAAAAAAAACCAAAAACCCTAAACTCTAAACCCCAAACCCCAAACTCTGAACTTTAAACCCTAAACCCTAAATAAACTCTAAACCCTAAAAAGCTAAAACCCTACACCTAAATAAAATAAAACCTAAAAGAAATAAATAACTAAACTAAACTAAAATAAATAAAATAAAATAAAATATAAATATAAACTAAAATAAAACTTAAACCTAAACTTAAACGTAAACCTAAAATGAAAATAAAATAAAAAATAAAAATTAGACTAAAATAAAATAAATAAAAACCTAAAGAAACTAAAAAAAAATAAAAAACTTAAATAAAACTAAAGCTAAAATAAAAATAAACCTAAAATAAAATAAAAACCTAAACTTAAACAATAAACCTAAAAATAAAACTTAAAAATAAATATAAAATAAAACCTAAATGATAAACTAAAAAGAAAACCTAAACCTAAAATAAATAAGAAAAATCTAAACCTAAACTAAAATAAATAAAACTTAAACCAAAACCTAAAATAAACTAAACCTAAACTAAATAAAATAAAATAAAATAAAAATAAACTAAACCTAAACTAAAAAATAAAACCTAAAAATAAACCTTTAATAAAAACATAAATCCTAAATCTAAAAAAAATAAAATAAAACCTAAACCTAAACCTTAAAATAAAAAATAAAACTTAAATCTAGAAAATAAATTAAAAATAAAACTAAACTAAAAAATAAACCTTAACCTAAACCTAAAAAAATAAACTAAAATAGAGAACCTAAATTAAAATAAATAAACTAAACTAAATAAAAATAAAAATAAACATAAATGTAAATAAAAAAAAACTAAAATAAATAAAAAAAGAAACTAAATAAAGAAACCTACCACTTTATTTAATTAAAAAAATAAAAAATAAAGAAAATCTTGACCCAAAATCCTAAACCCTAAAACTAACCCTAAAATTGAAACTCTAAACTGTAAACCTTAAACCCTAAAACCCTAAACCCTAAACCCTAAAGCCTAAACCCTAAAAAACCCTAAAGCCTAAACCATAAACCTAAATGTTAAACCCCAAACTAACCCTAAACCCTAAACCCTATACCAAAACCCTAATTAAACCTTAAACCCAAACGCTCTCCAGAACATTTCATTCTAGTGATTTTGAATACCTCTTGGTGCATCCTTGACTATTTTATGTCTTTGGCTTTGGATTCACTAATTCAAAGGCTTGAATGTCATCGCCATTTGCGTGATGCTTCATTGACCATGGCTGGAGTTCTATCCTCTCCACCCAAAATTATGGATGTTTCAGAGAATCCAAAATTTGAGCTTGGTCCTAATGCTACTTCTTCTACTAAATCATTTAAGCACTGGTAAGACTTCTCCTCTCTGATTTGGTTAATCTCATTTTGACATCTTTTAGAGGTTTGTCACCCATCAAGTGTTTTGATGTGGATGTTAAAAAAGTTGGACCATTTTAATTTTCTCTTTAAATTTGCTTTTCTTTCATCCAAATTTGAATAAGATCCACTCTTTTTCCATAATATCTACGGTGCTTTCTTGATTGGTCTTAACCTCGGCATATCGATTCAACTTTCTAGTGATGGATTATTAATGTGTTTTTCACCATTCTATTTCATCTTTAATTGTCAAATGCGTTTGTTGAAGTGGTCACCTTTTGACATTAAGGAGGAATCTCCTATTATTCTTGTGTTGTTATTTATTCTTAATATGGACATTCATTTTATTACCCATCATGTGCTTTTGTTATGGGTTTTATTTGGTCACCGCACCTAAAAGTGATCAAATCTTGCCCATCTAAGATCCTCGGAATTATACATAACTAAAAAATACCCTAAGGAAGTTTGGATTGGCTCTAAAAAATATGGGTATTAACAAAATGTTAAATTGGATAACCTTTAGATTTTTTATTTCGATTGTAAATTCATAGTCATGATAATTCAGAAGGTTTTATTTTCCATCCCCACTTAAAAAATGAAATCCTCCTAAAGAGAATGTTGTTCTTACCCATAAGCTGATCCCTACTTATGTTCAAAAATCAGCCTCGGATCGTAAGAATGGTATGAAGGCTGTTATTGAGGTTGATTCCCTGGATATCGAGGTTAATCCTATTGAACAAGTTTTGCCCTATGATATAGATTCTAATTTTCAATGGGAAGGATGACTTACCTCTTTTTTTCTTCTTTGAATTTGAATATTTCTAATGTGAGAATAATAAATTTTAAAGTTATTGGAAGATGATTTTGTCCGATTCTATTCTTGCATCTATGTCGCTTTGATTGATAAAAATGAAGCTTTTAATGATGATTTAAATGATGTCAAGCATGTTGAAAATATCTTGGATCCGAATTTAACTAATCGTGCTTTAAATGGTTTTAAATCATCATCGTCTCTCATTTCTAATCTTGATATTCATGTTAATCCTACTTTTCAGCATAAAATGGATTCGGAAGAGGGTGAACTCCCCTCTAAATACTTGGAGAATTATCCTAAATTTGTGACCAGTGTTACTAAATCTTACTCGGATGATGACTCTGGGGGAAAAGAAAATGGTTTCAAACTTATCATGCTAAATAGAAAAAAGTGTTAAAACTACCCTCTCAAATTGTCCAAAACACTAGATCTATTGTGCCTCTCACCCTCTCTAATTAACCTTGCTAGCTTTTATTTTACATATGTTTAATTTTGTTTGGAATTTTAGAGATCCTATTTATTCATAAACATATTAGAAATCTTTGTCGCATTCATAATATTTATTTACTTATTATTCTGGAGCCTCTTGTTCATGCTAATAAAATTAACCATGTTGCTAGAATGATCAGCTTCAATAAATTTTTCTTTAATGTTAGTAATAAGATTTGGTGTTTTTGGAATAATTTTGTTGAGGTTTCTATTATTGATGATCCCTAAACACTAAATCTTACACCCTAAACCCTACAACCTAAACCCTAAAACTAACCCTAAACCCTAAACCCTAAACCTACAACCCTAAACCTTAAACCCTAAACCCTAAAGCCTAAAGCCAAAACCCTAAAAAACCCTAAATCCTTAACCATGAACTCTGAACCCTAAACCCTAAACTAACCCTAAACCTTAATCCCTAAACCCTAAACCCTAAACCCTAAACCCTACACCTTAAACCCTAAACCCTAAACCCTAACCTTAAACCATAAACCCTAAACCTTAAATCTTAACCCTAACCCTAACCATAACCCAAAACCCTAAACCCTAAACCCTAAACTCTAAAACCCAAAACCTTAAACCCTAAACTAATTAAACCATAAATACTAAACCTACAACCTTAAATAGCCCTAAACCCTAAACCCTAAAAAAGCCCTAAACCACTAAACCCCACAAACCTAAATCAAGAATACTAGAGGTGGGTGGTTCTTGGAACTGGAGAAATCAAAGAATAGATCCAATCGCTTTATCAACAGGTCTTTAAAGTAAAGATGGTTATAATTATCTAGGTTTTTTAATTTTATCTATGCATGCCCATTTTTATCTATGTCATCGCTTGTGTCTTAGAAAACTTGCTGTGTTATTTAGTTGATCAAAATCCAAAAGAAGAAATGTTGAATTTGAATTTGTTCTCTGTTAAGAAAAAAACCAAAAACCCTAAACCCTAAGCTAAATCCTGAACCATAAACCTAAAATGAAAACCCTAAACCCTAAACCCTAAACCTTAAACCATAAAAACCCTAAACCCTAAACACTAAACCCTAAACCCTAAACCCTAAAACCCTAAACCCTAAAACATAAACACTAAACCCTAAACCCTAAATCCTAAATCCCTAAACCCTAAAACCTAAAACCTAAACCCTAAACACTAAACCCTAAAGCCTAAACCCTAAACCCTAAACCCAAAACCATAAACTAGCAAAACCCTAAAGCTCACAACATAAACCTAAACTAAATAAAATAAAACTAATATAAATAAAAAAACCTAAACCAAAATAAAAATAAAAATAAAATAAAATAAAAACATTAACTAAACCCAAACCTAAAGAAAATATAATAAAAAATAAACTTGAAATAAAATAAAATAAAATAAATAAAACCTAAACTAAACAAAAAAATAAAACCTAAATAAAATAAAAACTAAGCCTAAAATAGAAAATAATAAACCTAAATTAAAATAAATTAAAAAACCTAAATAAAAGTTAAAATAAAATAAACTAAACAAAATAAAAAATAAAATAAATAAAAATAAATAAAAATAAACTAAATAAACCTAAACCTACTAATTTACTTAATTTAAAAAAAAACCCTAACCATAAACCCTAAACCCTAAAACTAACCCAAAACCATAAACCCTCAACTCTAAACCTAAACCTAAACTAAATAAAACCTAAAAATAACATAACTAAAAAGCCTAAGCATATATAAAATAAAAAAATAAAATAAAATAAAAACCTAAACCAGAAAATAAAATAATATAAAAATTAAAAATAAAAAATAAACTAAAAAATTAATAATAACATAAATTAGACTAAAAAATAAAATAAACCAAAAAATAAAAAACCTAAATAAAATAAAAACTAAACATAAAATAAAAAATAAAATAATCCTAAAATATAAAAATAAAAACAAAAATAAAAACCTAAACCTAAAAAATAAACCTAAAATAAATAAAAAAAACAAAACATAAACCATAAACAAAAAAACAAAACCTAAACCTAAAATAAAAATAAAATAAAATAAACTTAAACCTAAACTAAAATAAATAAAACCTAAGCCTAAAACTAAATAAACTAAACCTAAACCTAAATTAATTAAATGAGATAAACTAAAAAATAAACCTAAAACAAAACTAGAAATAAAAAACATAAAAAAAAACCTAAAATAAAACCTCAAAAATAATAAAACAAAATAATAAACTAAAAATAAAGCTAAACCTAAACCTAAAAATAAACTAAAATAAAAATCTAAACTAAAACAAACCTAAAATAAATAAACAAACTAAATAAAAATAAAAATAAAATGAAATCAAAATAAATAAATAAACTAAAATAAATAAAAATTAAACTAAATAAAAATAAAACTATCTATTTACATCATTTAAAAAAATTAAAAACTTAAAAAATTAAAAAAAATAAAAAAAACCTTAACCTTAAACACTAAACCCAAAAACTTGCCCTAAACCATAAACTCTAAACCCTAAACCCTAAACCCTAAACTCTAAACCTTAAACCCTAAAACCCTAAACCCTAAACCTTAAACTGTAAACCCTAAACCATAAACCCTAAACCCTAAAACTTAAACACTAAACCCAAACGCTAAACTAATCCTAAACCCTAAACCCTAAACCATAAACCTAAACCTAAACTAAACAAATCATACCCTAAACCCTAAACCTAAACCCTAAACCCTAAAACCCTAAACCTAAACCCTAAACCCTAAACCTAAAATCATAAAACCTAAAACATAAACCTAACCAAATAAATAAAAAAATAAAAATTAAATAAAACCTAAACCTAAGTAAAATAAAAAAAATAAATAAAATGAAACCCTAAAGTAAACCTAAACCTAAACCTAAAATAAATAAAATAAACTAAATAAAAGTAATAAAATAAATAAAATCCTAAACTAAACTAAAAAATAAAATAAACTTAAGAATAACATACCAAATAAAAGAACAACTAAATATAAAATAAAAATAAAATAAACCTAAAATAAAATAAAATATAAACTAAATAAAAACCTAAACCTAAAAACCTAAAATATAACTTAAAAAATAAAAAAAGAAAACCTAAACCTTAATCTAAGAAAACCTAAACCTAAAATAAAAAATAAAAAATTCAAAATAAATAAAATAAACCTAAACTAAACAAAATAAACTAAAATAAATAACCCTAAACCTACTAAAATAAACTAAACTTAAACCCTAACTAAATAAAATAAAATAAACTAAAATAAACATAAACCTAAACTAAAAATAAAACCTAAAATTAAACCTAAAAAAACCTAAAACCTAAACCTAAAAAAAAATAAAATAAAAACCTATACCAAACCCTAAAAAAAAAAAACCTAACCCTGAAAAACATAATGTAGATAAAACTCAACTAAAAAAGAAACCTTAACCTAAACCTAAACCTAAATACAAAATTGAAATAAAAAACCAAAACAAAAATAAATAAACCCAAAATAAATAAACTAAACTAAATAAAAATAAAAAGTAAACATAAATAAAAAATTAATAAGTAAACAAAATAAAAAGAAGAAGAAATGTTAAACCTGATTTTGTTTTCTGTTAAAAAAAACTAAAAACCCTAAATCCTAAACAAAAACCTGAATCCAAAACTTAAAACCTAAACCCTAAACCCTAAACCCTAAACCCTAAAAACCCTAAACCCTAAACCTTAAAACCTGATCCCTAAAATCCTAATCCTTAATTCCTAAACCCTAAAACCTGAACCCTAAACCCCAAACCCTAACCCATAAACTCTAAACCCAAAAAAGAAAACATAAATCTTAAACCCTAAACCCCAAACCCTAAACCCTAAACCCCAAACCCTAAACCCTAAAAAGCTGAAAACCTAAACCTAAACTAGATAAAACCTAAAAAAATAAAATAAATACAAAAATCTAAACCAAAATAAAATAAAAAATAAACTAAAACCTAAACCTAAACCAAAACCTAAACATAACCTAAAAAAATAAAACCTAAAAATAAAAAACTTAATAAAATAAAAACTAAACCTAAAATAAAATAAGATAAACTTTAATAAATAAAATAAAACTAAATAAAACATAAACCTAAAAAATAAACCTAATAATAAAACCTAAAAATAAGAAAAAAAATTAAAATTTAGATCCTAAATTAAAAGAAAAAACTTAAACCTAAAAGTAAAAAAAAACCTAAACCTAAACTAAAATAAACATTAACTAAAATAAATAAAGCCTAAACATAAATCTAAACCTAAAATAAACTAAACTTAAACCTAAACCTAAACTAAATAAAATAAAATAAACTAAAAATAAACCAAAACCTAAACTAAAAAATAAAACCTAAAAATAAACCTTAAATAAAAACTTAAAACCTAAACGTAAAAAAATAAAAAAAACCTAAACCAAAAAAATTAAAATTAAAATAATATTAAACTAAAAAAAATAAACATAAACATAAACATAAACCTAAAACTAAACCAATAAAATAAACTAAAATAAAAAACCTAAACTAACATAAATAAACCTAAAATAAATAAACTAAACCTAATAAAAATAAAAATAAAGTGAACTAAAATAAATAAAAGATAGACTAAATAAATTAAATAAAGCTAAACATACTGGCTTACTTAATTTAAAATAAACCTAAAATAATCTTAAACCTAACCCTAAATATAAACCCTAAACCTAAACTAACCTAAACCCTAACCTAACCTAAACCTAAACCTAAACCCTAAACCTAACTCTAAATTAAATTAAAACCTAAAGCTAAAACCTAAAAAACACTAAATCCTAAAATAAACCTAAACTAAACCCAAACCCTAAATCATAAACCTTAAAAACCCTAAATAAACTTAAATAAATAAACCCTAAACCCTAAACCCTAGCCTAAAAAATTAAACCCTAAAACTAAATAAAACTCTAAACCCTAAACCTAACCAAACCCTAAACACTAAATGTTAAACCCTAAACCCTAACTAACCTAAAATAATCCTAAACTAAACTAAACCCTAAACCCTAAAACCCTAAACACTAAACTCTAAATAAACCCTAAACCTTAAACCCTAAACCTAAACCCTAAAAGCCCTAAACCCTAAAGCTTAAAGCCTAAAGTCTAAACCCTAAACCCTAAACCCTAAAGCCTAAACACTAAAAAACCCTAAACCCTAAACCTTAAACCCTAAACCTAAACCCTAAACCCTAAACCCTAAAACACTAAACCCTAAAACCTTAATCTCTTAACCCTAAAACCCTAAACCCTAAACCCAAATAACCTAAAATAAATGAAACCTAAAACTAAAAGAAATAAAAAAAACCTAAACCTAAATAACATAATAAAATAAAATAAAATCAAGACCTAAACTAAAACCTAACCTAAACCTAAAATAAAAATAAAAAAAAAAGTAAAATAAACAAAATTATAATAAAGAAGATCAAACTAAACAAAAATAAAATAAACCTAAAATAAATTAAAATAAAACAATATAAAAACCTAAACCTAAAAAAATAAACATAAAAATAAATAAAAAATAAAACCTAAAACCTAAACTAAAAAAAACCTAATCTTAAAATAAAAATAAAATAAACCTAAACCTAAACTAAAATAAATAAAACCTAAACCTAAACCTAAAATAAATTAAACATAAACAAAATTAAACTAAATAAAATAAAATAAACTAAAAAATAAATCTAAACTAAACTAAAAATAAAACCTAAAACCTAAAATAAAACCTAAACCTAAACTTAAACAAATAAAATATAAACATAAACCTAAACCTAAAAAAAAAAAAAATACCTAAACCTAAAAAAAATAAAATAAAATAAAATTGAACTTAAAATAAACCTAAACCTAAACATAAACCTAAAAAAATAAACTTAAATTAAAACCCTAAATCAAAATAAACAAACTTAAAATAAATAAACTAAACTAAATAAAAATAAAAAAACCTAAATAAAAATAAAAAAGTAAATAAACTAAAAGGAATAAAAATAAACTCAATATAGTAAATAAACCTAAACCTACCAATTTACTTAATTTTAAAAAAAAAACCTTAAACCCTAAATTCTACACCCTAAATCCTAAACCCTAAACTCTAAACCTACAACCCTAAACCCTAAACCCTAAGCCCTAAAAAACCCTTACCTTTAAACTGAAAATCTAGCCATAAACCCTAAACCCTAAAAGCATAAACCCTTAAACCTTAAACCTAAACCGTAAAACCTAAACCATAAGCCCTAAACCCTAAACCCTCGACCCCAAACCCTAAACCTAAACCTATAGTAACTAAATAAATTAAAAAATAAAACTAAAAAGTAAAACTTAATAAACCTAAACCCTTAGGATGGGCAGAACCATGACGGCAGGAACATCATTGTCAACCAAGCTTAGTGTAGTTATGGTGATGGATTTGAAGGTAGAGGTGGTATCCTAAATGATGGTGGATTTAAGTAGTGGAGGTTATGGAGGTGGAAGGAATGGAGGTTAAACTGGGTGGTGGTGGAGGAGAGATCAAGGATATGATGGTGGATCCTACTACTCGAGAGGCCGAGGTGGTTCTGATGGGAACTAGAGAAAGTGAAGAATGGCCAATCTCATCTGCTGCGTATGGAACAGTGTCTTTATAGTAAAAATGATTCTAGTTATCTATGTTTTTTGATTTTCTCTACGTGTGCTCTTTTTTTTATCTATGTTGTCGATTGTGTCTTAGAAAACTTGGTGTGTTACTTGGTTGATAAAATCAAAAATAAGTAATGTTGAATCAAAATTTGTTCTGTATTAAAAAACCAAAAAACCTAAACCTAAAGCTTATTTTATTATTTAAACTCATTATTGTTAACAATGTTATTGATATTTATTTAAGCAAATGCCCTATAATATTTGGATTAAAGTTGATGCTCTTTACTTGATATGCATAATAATAATAAAATAAATGTTGAGTTATTCTATCTTCTTAATCACATTAAAAGCTTCTTTCTCAAGTTTGCTATAAAAATTTCTCACATTCTTCATGAAAGTAATGCTCCGATTTCCTAGCTATCTATTAAATGAGCTCACTTTATTTTATAAGCATAGCATACCTAAACAACAATCCAGATAACACTAGATTGCCTTATCTCAAATTTTAACCTTTTGTTCTTAAAATCTTACTATGGTGGTTTTATACCTATTTTTTGTTGTATTTTTTGCTCCCCTCACTAAGAAGTTGGTTTTGGAGAGTTTATTTCTATAATTAATCCCCCTTCAACTTTACCACATCCTATACTTTCCTGGCCATTTTTTGGATCTTAGTGTTGCTATTTTTAATTAGTTTTCCTATCCTCTGAGCCTGGTTGGTTTCTTTTTGTGGCTCATGCTTTGTGTCTCTTGCTGGATTGTGGTTATACAAAATTTTGGCCTACCCTTTACCAATGAATTTTGGGTTTGCCTCTAGTAGAGGCCTTTAATTACTAATAGTATAATATCACTTTTTCTTTCATCTTCCTAGCTATTTTGGGTAGTTATTTTTCAGGGATATTAATTCTTTTGGTTCTTCTTCCTAGTTTAGCTTGGAGGTTTCTATTTGGTCTATCTAAGTGAATTAGAGTTATTTGTTCTATGCTTGTTGTCCTCCCTAGTGAATATCCGCTCTTTGGAAAGTTTTGTTTCCTTTGGCCTTATTCCATTCCTAAAGGTCTTTGTGGTCCTCTTTAACCTTTTGGTTTACTACCATTTTATTTCTTGGTTATTTTGGAGATCTCCTGTGGGTTGTGTCTATTATTGTTCTTTTCCCCCTAAAATACTATGTTAATTAGTTTTGTTGGCTAAGTAGGCTCATTGGCTATTTTTCGTCTATTTGGTGGATGTGTTTCCTATGCTTGATGGTTGGTTTAGGTGCTAAACTTTGGTTGGGTTTCTAGTATGCTCTTGGGTTGGTTATCATCTCTTGGGTGCATCTATTTTTCCTTTATTTTTGCTTCTTGATTTGGTTGTCAATTCCTCCTACCCTACCTCCTACCTTCATACTACCCTGTGGTTTTATATTGTAATATGAGCTCTTATGGTTTTGGTCTTATTTTAGGACTTAAACCTTGAGGGGTTATTGTCTTACCTTACTTTGTGTAGTGGCTTGGTGTTTTGGGCTTTATGTTGGTTGTTATTGACTTTGGTTTAGTTAGCTCTCTTTGTTTCTTGAAACCTCTTGGTTGGTGATGGTGGATTTTCTTTCCATTTGGCTGCCTTGGTGGTGGTTTTGATGGTAACTTCTAGATGCCCTCTTGGTCTCTCTATTGTATGGCTTTCCTCCTCTTTATCTTCTACTATTTTGCTATTGTGGAGGTCTTTCCCTGGATTTGGATTGCTAATGCCCTGGAGATAGTTGTGGGTTCTTCTACCACTAACCTGTTGTAAGTTAGATGTTGGCTTTATGTGCTTTTTTTTATTGTGGGTTTCTAGTGGGTTACTTGGTTGCTAGCTGCTATTTTTCTCTATTTTAAAAATTAGATCACTATGGACTATTTTGCCTTGGATGGTCCATATCTGCTAGCTATGATGGCCTTAATGTTTCCCTATATCTTCTCTCTAGTTGGTAGCATGCATATGATTATAACCCTTCTCATGTATTTTGGATGCTTATATGTATTGTTGCCCCATGAGATGATCTTAACATAGCCCGAGCCTTCTCTTTCTCAGCTCTTTCTAAATTGTTTACTTTATCATTTTTCCTTGAGTTATGGCCATTTCCTTTGTAGTGTTTTGCAAATTTCTTTTGTAGGTTGGAACTTCAAAGATTGAATGATCTTTACTCAGCCAACTCAAGTATTGTTGATGTGGATCTTGCTTATCTTTCCTTCTCATAGGGATCATGAACTGTTGTTAACTAGTCCTTTTACTATTTTTGTAAGTTTTATTAGTCCTTTTTGTGTAATTTTTGATTTGCTTTTATGCCATTTCTTTTGCTCTAATATTTTATTTTTTCCATTGTACTTAAATAGGGGTTTAGCTTTTTAGGTTTCTTGTAAGTCTAATAAAATTTGAGCTTTACCCTTTAAGGACATTGTATGCTTTATTTTAAGGTAAAAAATTTTAACTTTCCCTAAAAAAAAAAAACTTAAACCCTAAATAACCTGACCCAAGAACATCACTATCAACCGTGCTCAATCTTGATCCCAATGGAGTCAAAACGATGATTATCACAATGGTAATCTGGAGGTCTGCTAGATATGGAGGTGATTGTAAATGCTTATGGAGGCAGGAGTGAAGAAGGTTACTTAGTGGCAGGGAGAGAGATCGGGATTTGATGGTGGACCTCACTACTGATGGGAGGATCGATAACGGAGAAATTGAAGAACGCACCGTCACTTATGGAACTACCTTTTATAAGAAGGTTCTAGTTATCTAGTATTTATGATTTGCTCTATGCTCATTTTAATCTATGTTGTCACTTGTGCCTTAGAAAATTTGGTGTGTTACTTTGATGAAATAAAGAAGAAAGAATTGAATATGAATTTGTTCAACTTGAAAAAAAGAAATCAAAAACCCTAAACCCTAAACTAAAACTTGAACCCTAAACCTAAAACTTAAGCCTTAAAACTTAAATCCTGAACCCTAAACCCTAAACACTAAACCCTAAACCCTAAAAACCCTAAACCCTAAATCCTAAATCCTAAAACCTACACCTTAAACCCTAAACCCTAAACCCTAAACCCTAATCCTTACACCCTAAAAAACCCTAAACCCTAAATGCTAAATCATAATCCCTAAACCCTAAACCATATACCTAACCCCTAAACCCTAAACCCAAACCCTAAACCTAAACCTAAAGTAACTAAATAAATTAAAAATAATCCTAAACCCTAAAACCTAATAAACCTAAATCGAAACCTAAACCCTAAGAATGGGAAGAACCTTGAAGATAAGAACATCACTAAGGCTCCCTAGATCTAAATGGAAAGGCGAGCGCAAATTATCATGGTATATGGAGGTGGTGATCAAGAAGTGGTGGTTATGAATGTTGGAATGATGGAGGTTAACCATGGTGGTGGCGAGAAGAGATATATGATGGTGGAACCGCTAAAGAGGCCTGGTTTCATTGGGAACTAGAGAAATAAGAATGGTATCATCTTATAAATTGTGTCTTTATAGTAGAGATGGTTATAGTTATCTAAGGTTTTTTATTTCCTCTATGCATGCTCATTTTTTATCTATGTCGGTACTTATGTCTTAGAAAATATGGTGTGTTACTTGGTTGATGAAATCAAAAAGAAGAAATGTTCAATATGAATTAGTTCTCTATTAAGAAAGAAAAAAAAAAGAAAAACCAATAACCCTAAACCCTATACTAAAACCTGAATCCTAAACCTAAAACCAAAACCTAAAATCCTAAACTCTAAACGCTAAAAACCCCAAATTGTAAACCCTAAATCATAAACCCTAAAACCCTAAACATTAAACCCTAAATCCTAAAAAATCCGAAACCCAAAACCCAAAACCCAAAACCTTAAACCCTAAAATTCTAAACACTAAAGCTTAAAGCCTAAACCCTAAAGCCTAAACCCTAAACCCTAAAAATTAAACACTAAACCCTAAACCTTAAACCCTAAACTCTAAACCCTAAACCATAAACCTAAACCCTAAACCCTAAACCATAAACCCCAAACCTTCAACCCTAAACCCTAAACCCTAAACCTTAAACCTTTACCCTAAAAACTTAAAAAAAAATCTAAAAACAAAATAAATAAAAAAACATAAATCAAAATAAAATAAAAAGTAAAATAAAATGAAAGCATAAACTAAAACATAAACCTAAACCTAAACCAAAACCTTATCCTAAAAAGAAAATAAAATAAAAAGAAAATTTAAATAAAATAAATATAAATTTACATTAAACTAAAAAAATAAAAAACATAAATAAAAATAAAAGTAAACCTAAAATAAAAATAAAATAAACTTAAAATAAAATAAAATAAAAACTAAATAAAAACCTAAATTTAAACAATAAACCTAAAAATAAAACTTAAAAATAAATAAAAAAATAAACATAAACCTTAAACTAAAAAAAAAAACCTAAACCTAAAATAAAAATAAAATAAACCTAGACCTAAACTAAAATAAATAAAACCTAAACCTAAACCTAAACTAAACTACACCTAAACCTAAATCTAAACTAAATAAAATAAAATAAACTAAAAAATAAACCTAAACCTAAACTAAAAATAAACTTAAATTTAAACCTAAATCTAAACCTAAAAAAGAAAATAAAAACTAAATCTAAACCTAAAATAAAAATAAAACATAAACGTAAAAAATAAAAAAATAAACCTAAACTTAAAAAAGATAAACTAAAATAAAAACTTAAACTAAAATAAATAAACCAAAATAATAATAAAGAAATGAAATAAATTAATAAATTTAAAAAATAAACTAAAACTATAAACCTAAACCTCTGGTTTACTTAATTTTTTTTTATTTTAAAATTCTAAACCTAAACCCTAAACCCTAAACCCAAATACTAAATCCTAAACCCTAAACCACAAACCTAAAACTCAAAACCCAAAACCCTAAACCTTAAACCCTAAACTCTAAACCCTAAAAACCCTAAACCCTAAAGCCTAAATACTAAACCCTAAACCCTAAACCATAAACCCCAACCGCAAACCCTAAACCCTAAACCTAAACCCTAAACCCTAAAACCCTAAACCCTAAATAGTAAACCTTAAAATCAAAATCTTAAACCTAAAATAAAATTAAAATAAACTCAACTAAAAATAAACTTAACCTAAACCTAAACCTAAACCTAAAAAATAAACCTCCTAAAACCTAAAATAACAAAAAATAAAATTGTAAACTAATATAAATTAATCTAAAATAAATAAAATAAAATAAAATAAAAAATAAGCCTAAATAAAATAAATTAAACCCTAAACAAACCCAAAATCATAAACCCTAAACCAAAATAAAAAAAACTAACCTAAACTAAACTAAATGTAAAATAAACCATAAATCTAAAAATTGAAACCTTAAAACCTAAAAAATAAAAATAAAAAACTAAATTAAATAAAATAACCCACTTAATTTAAAAAAACCTAAACCCTAAATAAAACTAAAATCCCAAACCTTAAACCCTAAAACATTAAACCTTAAATCCTAAACCCATAACCCTAAACCCTAAAACCTACAATCACAAACTCTAAACCCTAAACCCTAAACCCCAAACCCTAAACCCTAAACGCTAAACCCTAAACCCTAAACCACAAACCCTAAACACTAAACCCTAAAACCCTAAAACCTAAAAAACTAAACCCTAAACCCAAAAAAAGCAAACCTAAACCTAAACTAAATAAAACTTTAAAATAAATAAATAAATAAATGTAAACCAAAATAAAATAAAAAAATAAAATAAACTGAAAATATAAACTAAAACATAAACCTAAACCTAAACATAAAAAAATAAAATAAAAAATAAAAACTAAACTAAAATAATAAAAAACCTAAATAAATTAAAAACTAAACCTAAAATAAAAATAAAATAAACCTAAAATAAAATAAAATAAAAACTAAAAAAAATTTAAACGTATAAGTAAAATCTATAAATAAATAAAAAATAAAACCTAAACCCTAAACTAAAAAAATTAAACCTAAAATAAAAAAAATCTAAACCTAAACCTAAACTAAAATAACTAAGCAAAAATAAATCAAAATAAAATAAATCTAAACCTAAACTAAAAAAATAAAACCTAAAGGTAAACCAAAAATAAAACCTAAAACCTAAACCTAAAAGAAGAAAATAAAACCTAAACTAAATAAAATAAAAATAAAACTTAAACATTAAAAAAATAAATAAATTAAACCAAACTTAAAATAAAAAATAAACATAAACCTAAACCTAAAAAATAAACTAAAAGAAACAACCTAAACTAAAATAAATAAACCAAATTAAATAAAAATAAAAATAAAACTAAATAAAAATAAAAAATAAAGTAAACTATAATAAATAATGATAAAAATAAATTAAATAAACCTAACTAATGTTTTTTTTATATAAAACCTAAACCCTAAACCCTAAACCAATAAAACCTAAACAAACCCTAAACCTAAACCTAAAAAAAAAACCCTAAACCCTAAACCCTAAACCAAAAAACTCTGAACCCTAAACACTAAGCCTTAAACCCTAAACCCTAATACCTAAAACCCTAAACTCTAAACCCTAAATCCTAAATCATAAACCCAAAAACCCTAAACCCTAAACCCTAAAATCATAAATTCTAAACCCTAAACCCTAGAACATAAGCCTTAAACCCTAAAACCATAAACCTTAAAACCCTAAACCCTAAACCCAAAACCCTAAAATCTAACCCTAAACCTAAACTAAAACTAAAACTAAACCTATAAAAGCCTAAATTGAAACTAAATAAAACTTAAAAATAAAATAAATAAATAAATGTAAACCAAAATAAAATAAAAAAGTAAAATAAAATGGAAAACATAAACTGAAATATAAACCTAAACCTAAACCTAAAAAGAAAATTAAATAAAAAATAAAAACTAAATTAAAATAAAATAAATAAAAGCCTAAACTAAACTAAAAAAAAAAATTGAAACCTAAATAAAATAAAAAAACTAAACCTAAAATAAATAAAATTAACCTAAAATAAAATAAAATAAAATTAAATAAAACCTAAACCTAAATAATAAACATATAAATAAAACTTAAAAAAATAAAAAATAAAACTGAAACCCTAAACTAAAAAAAACCTAAAGATAAAATAAAAATAAAATAAACCTAAACATAAACTAAAATAAACTAAGTAGAAATAAATAAAATAAAATAAACTAAAAATAAACCTAAACCTAAACTAAAAATAAAACCTAAAATAAATCAAAAAATAAAAAATTTAAAACCTAAACCTAAAAGAAGAAAAAAAATAAAACCTAAACTTAAACCAAAATAAAAAATAAACCTAAACTTTAAAAAAATAAATAAAATTAAACTAAACTAAAAATAAAATAAACATAAACATAAACCGAAAAAATAAACTAAAATAAAAAACCTAAACTAAAAGTAAATAAATTAAACTAAATAAAAAAAAAATAAACATAAATAAAAATAAAAAATAAACATAAATAAAAATAAAATAATAAACTAAATAAACTAATTAAACTAAACCTAGTAGTTTAGTTTTTTTTTCATATATAAAAAAAAAACCTAAACCCTAAACCCTAAACCTTAAACACTAAATCCAAACCCCTAAACCCTTAATCCTTAAAGCAACCCTAAACCTTAAACCCTAAATCCTAAACCCTAAAAAATCCTAAATTTTAACCATTAAACTAACCCCAAATCATAAACCCTAAAACCCTAAACCCTAAACCCTAAACCCTAAACTAACCCTAAACTTTAAATGATAAACCCTAAACCCTAAACCCTAAAGTCTAAATCCTAAACCCTGAACCCTAAACCCTAAACTAAACTAAACCTAAACCTAAACCCACAAAAACTCTCTCCTACTGCTCTCTAATGTGATTTCCCTTACATTTTCATTGCGACTTGGCCAATTTTTTATCATTCTTGATCGTAATTTTTGATATTTGTCTCTGATTGGCCACTAATGTGAGTTTCCCTTTGCTGTTTCAATGGTGGAGGAGCCGCTCATGAGCTTTTGAACTTGGAGGCCAGGGCATCAAATTTGCATGGAATTATGGATCCAAAATCATCTGCTACTCTGCCTGCAGCTAAGTCCTTCAAGGATGTATTATTGAGTAAGAATCTTTCCCCTAATGCTTCGGTGAATTTGATATCGACCTCATTTCATGGGATGCCTGCTGTTATGTGCTCAGATCTAGACGTTGAAAAATTGAAGAAGCCTTTTGAATTCTCCTTAGTGGGTAAATTTTCCTTATGCCGGCCAACACTCGATAACATCCGATCATTTTTTCATAGCCTTAAACTTTCAAGAATTTTCACTATCGGATTGATTAATCCTAAGCATATTTTAATTCATCTCTCTAATGACTTAGATTACTCAAGAGTCTTTGCATGTCGCTCTTACTTTGTGTTTAATTATCAAATGTGACTTCTGAAATGGTCTCCTCTTTTTGATATAAAAGGGGAATCCCCAATTGTTCCTATATGGCTAGCTCTTCCTAATATGAGAATACATTATGTTACACATCATCTTCTCTTTGCAGTTGGGCTCTCTTTGGTCGGCCTCTTCAAATTGATCAGGCCACCGCTGTGAGATCACGGCCTTCTATTGCTCGTATTTTGTTTGAGATTGATATTACTAAAAAGCATCCTAAAGAAGTTTGGATCGCTCTGAGAAATTTGGTTATAATCAAAAAGTGGAATTTGAGAATTTCCCTATTTTTGTACACATTCTAAGATACATGGCCATGATCAATCTAAATGTTTTGTGTTGCATCCTCATCTTAAAAGAATAAATTGTCGAATCCTAATCCTACTCTATCAAAATGAAAAAATCAATGAATTTTCTTATGTGCCTAAAGTCACTCAAAATGGGAATCATCCCCCTACCCCTGCTCCTTTTATCCATGATATTGGAGTGCAATCTGAGCATGTTACAAATAATGCTTCTGAGGTTCATGAGGAGGCTAATGATAACTTACTTAACATTGCTTCTAATTGTAATAATTTGGCTCCTCAAGATAATACCTTGACTCATTCTAACCTACCCATTTTGGCTAGTAAACCTGAGGAGACAAATTCTAAAATTGATCCTTTGATGAAAGAGCAAAACCTAAAAACTATTGATCCTTTGATGATGGAACAAAATCTAAAAAGTAATTATGTAAATGAGCATGAAATCTGTGCTATTAATGGCATCACAACCTCTCCTTCTACTACCCTTTAGAGTGATACACATGCTAACCCTCTTTCTCAGCTTAATTCTGACACTAAAGAAGGGAAAATTACCATTAGGAATGCTTTGAATGATATAAGTCCTATTCTAAATATCACAAATCACTCTCTCGAATGGGGATACTTTGGACAAAGATAGACCTTTTCAAACTATTTAAAAAAAAAATCTCTGAAAGCTAGAATGTTCACTAATAGCTCCACTAGAATTACTAGATCTTCTCTAACTTCCCTTAAATAACTGCCTCTACTTTTCTTTTCTTCTTGCTTTTTATTTCTTTAGTTATCTATTTTCCTTTCCTTCCTTTTTTTATTATGATCAATTTACTTATTTGGAATGTTAGGTATTGGGACTCTCATTGTCCACAACCATTAGAAGTCTTTGTATTCATAACATAGCCTTACTTGTTGTTATTGAACCATTCATACACTCCTCTAAGATCAACCATGTTGCTAAAATGCTTGGCTTTCAAAATTTCTTTTATAATATTAACAATAAAATTTGGTATTTTTGGAATAATTTAGTCAACATCTCTATCCTTGATGATCTTCAATAATTGGTTAATGTCTACATCTCATTGGGTGAATTTTTTGTTCTTGGTTCCTTTATTTATGCTTCTTATAATAGAACTAGTAGGAACATCCTTTGGGATAACTTAAGAACCTTTGCCTCCTCGGTCAACATACCCTGGTTGTTTGGGGGTGATTTCAGCACTATTCTCTCTTCCTCGAAAAGAAGGGAAGGTTGCTCTCCTAACATTCATTCCATGGAAGAATTTTTTAATATGATTCTTGATTGCAACTGATTGATATTGGCTTTAGGGCTCACTCTATGCGCATAGACTCTAGCAGCGGGGTTGATAGGACTCTTTTTAATTCTCTTTGGATCAATCAATGGCCCATTACTTCTATTGAACACTTGAACAGAACTTTGTATGATCATGCTCCACTTTTGATTTCTGTCCAAAATCCCTCCAGTAGATTATCCTCCTCCACTTCTTTTAGATTCCAAAATATGTGGATCCAACACATTAATTTCATAAATGTTGTATCCATTAACTAGATGGCCCCTCTTCATCTAGATAATTTTGTTAAGGGAATGATTCATTTCTGGCTTAAGCTTAAAAGGCTTAAACAAAACCTGAATTGGTGGAATGAGCATCATTTTAAAAATATTTTTGCCAATCTCAAAATAATGGAACAATTAGTTTGTTCTCTTGAAGATGTTATTTTGATTGACTCTAATAAACTTGAGGAGTTGAATGTAGCTAAAGATAACTAGGTTAAATATAAGAATATGGAAGAAAGCTACTAGTGGCAAAGGTTGCTAGCAAACATATTGCTGATGGTGACAGAAATACCAGGTACTTCCATGCTCTTTTCAAAAAAAAGAAAGCCTTAAACTCTATTAAAAAAATTAAAAATGATAATGGCTGTTGAATCACTGATAATAATGATATTAAAAATTTGGTCATACATCATTTTAAAAATTTATTAAACAACAACCCTTCCTTAGAAGATCTTTCCAACTCACACCTGATTCCGTCAATGATTACTAATGATGACAACCACTTGCTTAGTTTGCATCCTATGGAAGCTGAGATTAGTAATATTCTCAATAGCATGAACAATGATTCTGTTACTGGCCCTGAAGGCTACACGACTCAATTTTTTCAGCATTACTGGCCTATTATTAAGTCTAACCTTGTTGACGCTGTCGCTAATTTTTTCGATGGAAATCCTTTACCTAGATATTTTTCTAGCACTTCCATTATTCTCATTATCAAAATTATTAATCCTGAATCTTGGGGTGATTTTAACCATCGCCTTTTGCACCTCTTTTTCATAAACTCATTGCTAAATTAATTGCCAATAGAATTAGTCCGTTCCTGCCTAAAATTATTTCACCCAACCAAACTAGCTTCATTAAAGGTAGAGCTATATCTAACAACATTCTTCTTGCCCAAGAGTTAATTCATGATATTGATGCTTCTACCAGAGGTGGTAACATCCTTTTCAAACTAGACATCTCTAAAGATTTTGACAACCTATCTTGGAATTTCCTCTTCCAAATTCTTTATTTGTTTGGTTTTTCTGACTATTTTATCCACCTCATTAAAAATTATATTACCAATGTTTGGTTCTCCGTTATCATGAATGGTGAGTCCCTTGGTTTTTTTCCCTTCGATGCATGGTTTGAGACAAGGAGATCCCTTATCACCCTCTCTTTTTATTATTATTGTCGAATATCTTTCGAGGAGCCTTAATGATCTTTTCAACAATAATCCCAGCATATTTTTTAGAACTCAAGGTGTTCTTCCTGTCTCTCATCTAAGTTTTGCTGATGACTTCATAATCTTTTGCAATGCCTCTATTCATCACATTAAAATTATTAAGAATCTTTTAAATAAATTTGGTAACGAAAGTGGTCTTTTTCTTAATGAAGGTAAAAGTTGTTTCATTCCTTCCTCTAAAATCCCTAGTAATAGGATCAACCAAATCTTGAGAATTACTAACTTTCAGCAACAACAACTTCCTATTAAATATCTTGGTGCTTCACTTTTTAAAGGTCAGAAAAGATCACATCTCTTTGATGAGCAAATCTAAAAAATCTCTAATAAAATTTTTGTTTGGGAATTTCATTTGCTCTCTTTTGGTGGTAGGCTCACTTTGATTAAGAGCACCCTTAACTCCATGCCTCTATTTCTCATTCAAACCATTATGTCAATTCTTCTACCATTAAATGAATTGGTGCCTCCTTAACAAATTCTTCTAGGGTTCTAACAATTCTTTTAAAAGAATGCATTGGACCTCTTGGTATAAAAGCTGTGGCACTCTTGCTGAAGGTGGACTTGGATGTAAGCCAATCAAAAAAGCTATCAATGCTTTTTCCTATAAACTTTGGTGGAATTTTAGGAGCAACAATAGTCTTTAGGCTAATTTCATGACTGCCAAATACTGTTAAGGTAAGCACCCTCTCATTTTCCCTATAGAATGGGAGACTCTCCTATTTGGAAAAGACTTTGTTCCATCAAATGGGTCAATCATTAATATGTTGGGGATTAACTGGTACCTCTTTCTTTTGCAAGATAATGACTGAAGGTGGGTCCATTGATGACTTACTTTCTACCCATTCGCTGCTATTAAAGTGAACTCTTTCTAGCAGAATAATATGTGAAACAATAGTAAGCTTACTAATTATATTATATTCTCTCTTTTAAATAAGCTTACTACTATTCCTATCATTCCTAGCAATCATGGTCAGATCCTTTTTCTCAAAATGGTGACTTCAACCTTAAAAATGTTTGGATTCATATTAAAGAAGCTCATGACTTTTCCAATGTGTTTTTCAAAATTTGGAATAACACTATTCTATTTATTATTCCATTCTAACTTGGTGTATTGAAAAACTTCCCCTGTTGACTCCTTGATGGGGGTAAAGGTTTTACTTACCTTCAAAATGCTCGCGCTTTCACATTGAGAATGTGAATCATGTTTTGTTAACTGAGCCATTGCTTCCAAACTTTGGATTTGGTATGATGATCTCTTTAACCTTGACAAATTCAATGGCTCCTTAACTTTATACCAACTTCTTGAAGTTTATTTTGAAAACAATATTAAAGGCCACATTAAAGTCATAACTGCTATCACTCTTATTTGGTTCATATGGATGGACAGAAATGATGCAAAATATCGTGGGACAACTATGAACCATATGAGGATAATTGCTAGAATTAAAAATAAAATTGGTGACTTATTTAATACCAATTTAATTAACTACAATCAATTTAAAGGTTGTAAATTTGTGACCAATAAATTGAGTTTTAACTTGTTGGATCCATCCAACGGTAAGGATGACAAAATTGTTTATTGGGTAAAACCTCATGCTAATACTATTAAAATTAACACGATGGCTATTTCTCAAAATGCTTTGTGGTAGCATTTTAGAAACCTTGATAGTAAAGTCTTATGTGCTTTTGCTTATCCCCTTAATACTTGCTCTATTCATTTTGCTGAGCTAATGGCAATTTATAAAGCTATTGAGATTTGCCTTCAAAAAGGTTGGCTCAATATTTTGATTGAGGTGGATGCCTTGTTGCTGATTGATCTTTTGACTTCCACCAAAATGGGCAATACAAAAATTGTACTACCTTCTAAAGCAGACTAGAGCTCTCTCTCTCAACTCTATTTTAAAATCACTCATGGCATGAAGGTAATGCATGTGCTGATTACCTTGCTAATCTGGGTGCTAAATTAGATGGCATAAAATTATTTGATCAACTTACACTTCCTAAACATTTGCGTGGTTTGGTTAATTTGGATAATACTGGACTCCCTTACCTCAGAAATTAATCCATTCTATTGGTTTGGACTGTTACATTACATGTTTAACTACATGATCAATTTCTATTTAGTTTTGATGCTTCTTTGGATTTTTCTGATGCTAATTCCTGTTACCCCTTTCTAGTTAGTTACTGATCTCTATGGCATCTGTTATTGGATTACTTACCCTAACTTTATTTAGAGTTTTACTGCTACTGAAGTTTTCATTGAAACCACTGCTTTTGGTAAGATTTCTCCTATCTGCTGGAGGGAGATGGATTATTTTATGCTTTTCTTTTTTCTTTATAAAGACAGACTTATTGCTATCATTATTCTATTTATGGGTCCTATTGTAATTTTCCATTATATGATTAAGGCTGTGTTTTTTCTCTTACCTTAAATTGGAAATTTGTTCATGGCCTCATGACTTTGCTGTCTCATTATGTAATTGCTATAATTTTGTACAGCTTCATGGTAGGCTCAAATTTATCTATCTTTTCTCTTTTTAATAGGGTTTTGCCCCCACCTATGTTATCTAACCTCACCACCATTACCTGTATTGAGAGAAAATGCAATAACCTTGTTATTATTACTATTTCCTTGTAGGATGGGATTTTATTCTTGATGTCATTTTAGCCTATTTTTACAAGTGATGTTGGCTTACCTGCTGGTCTGCTTTTCTTTGTCTTGAAGGATTTCAATGATAGTTTTTTCTTGAACCCCTTTCGATCTATGTTGTCTCCCTGTTCCTTACTGATTATCTTATGGTGGGTGCAATAATTATTTTTTTGTTTTAATTGTTGGCTGTTGGATTATCGGGTCTTTAGTCCAGCAGACTAATTATGGGGTTATTTCTCTGATTATCTTTATTATTTGCGACTAGGCTGCTGCTTATCATCTGATATTTATGGACTTCTTAATCTATTGTTGTTTATTTCATCTAATTCTGACGTGATCCCCTTGTTATCTTATGCACCGCCTATTCAAATGGGTGGTTCTATGGTCACTAGTCATTATTTCTGTCTTGGCTATTTGTTGTCTTTATTTTGTCTTGGTTTTTTGATTGTTCTTGCTAATCTCACCTCCCCAACCTATATGGAGAGACACTATACCCTTATTATTATTATTTTCTCCTAGATTGGACTTTCTTTTATCTTCTTTCCCTGCTTAACTAATGTTGTTGGCTTAACTGTTTGCTTTTCTTTATCTTGAAGGATTCCAATGTTGGCTCTCCTTTGAACCCTTACATTGCCTATGTTGCATCACTGTTTTATTTTGGTTTATCTTATGGTGGGTGTAATAATGGCTTTGTTGTTTTATTTTTTTCCTGTGATTATGTTACTACCTACTTGGTTACTACCTAATGCACTGTTTATTCTGAATGGGTGGCTTTATGGCCAGCTAACTATTATTTGCTGTCTTGGTTGTTTGTTATCTTGGTTATCTGTTGTCTTGGTTTTGTGATTCCAATGTTGGCTCTCCTTTGAACCCCTAAGTGTCTATGTTATTTCTATTTTATATTGGATTATCTTATCACAATTTATCTGGACTACTATCTCCAACAAGTTGTTTATGTTGCTACCGCTTATTACCCGACATCTATATGGACTACTTAATCTACTATTTTTTCCTTATTGGTTCAGACTTGTGCATCCTGTGATTATGCTTCTATCTACTTGGTTATTATCTTATGTAATGCCTATTATGAATGGTTCTATGGACTTTGTCTTTTGTCTCTTATTGTCTTGGTTGTTTGCTAATTTGGATTTTCGGTTTTATGCCCAAAGATGTTATTATCGGGTTGTCTTTCATGTATTTATTTGGTGCGTTTGGTGGGATGCACTTATTTCCTATGGTTCTACAACTAATTGTTGCATTCTCACCTTGGTCGTATTAGACTTATGCATCACTTGTTGTATTTGGCTTTGGATTCTGCTGCCTTGCTTTACATTTGCTTCTTGTTAACTTCTGCAATGGTTATTAAAAAGGGGTTGCATGCATGCATTGCTTATTATGATTGGGTATCTTTTGGACTATACTCGCCTCGGCGAAAGTTTCATATATGTCTCATATGTTTGGCTCATTGATTTGCTTAGCGAGATTTTAGCAAATTGTTTTTCTGCTGTTCTCTTATGGTGGGTTTTTATGCTGGCCTAATTATACTCTTTGTTGTGGTTTTAAAAGGGATTCTGGCAAAGATGGCTCATTCTTATATGTATAAGGATTCTCATGCTATGGTGACTATATTGATGATAATTTTCCTGCATGGGACCCATTATCTTTCTGCTCTTTGCTATCTCCTTTATATATTATATATGGCTTTGTTTAGGTTTGTAGGTACTAAGGCCCATAACACTTTTAACAAATTGCTGGTTTCTTCTCACAGGTTTGTAGGCTATGATGGCTGTGATGATTTCACTCCTTCTTGGTTTGGTAATAGCTCTTGTGATGTAACCCTTCCACGATGTTTGGATGCTCATATTTGCATCTGCCCAATTTGGTGTGAGCTGAGCCTTCACACACTTCTTTATAATTTTCCTCAATTTATGCTGCTCACTTTCACTTTCTCTGTACTACTTTAACTATTCTAATTTTTATCTTTCTTCATTTTTGCAGATGCACTTCTCTTTTTCTCTTGCAGGTTTGCTCTCTACTAGCATGCATTCTGTCATCCTGAAGAACTTTGGCCCTGATCTATCCGTTGGCTTATCTATGTCAATCACTTTGTATCTTTTGCATTAGTTTTCTCTTTTATTTTGATTTTGGTTGTACATAGATAGGGGATTGACTCTCTAGGATGATTGTAGCTCTTTGAGCAGTAGTTTTGGAGTTTATCCCCTCTTAAAAATCTTGTAACCCTCTTTTTATGGCATTAAAATTCCCTCTATATGGGGTTTCCCAAAAAAAAATCCTAAATACTAAGCTAACCCTAAACACTAATCCTTAACCATAAACTCCAAACCCTATATGTTGTTTTCACCTGCTGTTATTTTTTACTTCCTAGTTCAGCTAGCCTTGGCCAGACCACTTCCTTAACTATATGGGATTTAACTTATGTATTGTATAATTTGAATGGTTGGTTTTATGGCCAACTTGCTATTATTTTTTTTCTTATTTATTGGATGGTCTGGATAATTGAGTCTTATATCCAATAAGCTACTACTGGGGTTGTTTATCTGGTTCAGCAGGGTGATTTTGGTGTTGTCTTGCTAATTGTCTTTGACAACCTCATTTTCCCTATCTGCCAAGAGAGATTTTGCAATTTCCTGTTCAATTTTATTATTTCTTTGTAGGTTTGGACTTCCTTAATGGCTTCTCAGTTTTCCTTTACTATGGTTGTGGGTTTAACTACTAGCCAAATCAGCTTTATCTGGAAGGTTTTTTCTATTGATTATCCTTTGAACCCTTTCTGTTATTATTTTACATCTCTGCTTTTTATTGGAGTTTTTTTATGGTGGGTGTAATTTTTGTTTTCTTGCTACCACTGTTGGCTTTTGGATTTTAGGGTCCTTTGTCCAGCAGGTTGTCTTTGTGGTTATTATCTGTTTCCTACCTTTTGTTTTCTAACTATTTTTGCTGTTAACAATTGGGCAACTGCTGATTTCTCCTGCTGCTATTTTATCCCACTTGGTTCTATTAAAATTGTGCAGATCCCTATGATTATCCATCTGATTATTTGGATCTTTACATATGATTTGTTTACTCTGATTGGGTGGACTCTAGGATAGCTTGTTGGTATTAACTATCTTGGTTGTTGGCTGAACTGGATTAATACTCTACATGCTATCTCTGGGTTTTGGTTTGTTTTGTTCAGCATGCCTCTATTGAAGTTGTTGATTGCTTGGTGGCTTTTGCTTTGAACCCCCTTATTGATTTATTATATGCATATCATCTGAATTCATTGGTCTACTTTACCTGCTATTGTTTTCTCCATTCTCTTTCAATTAAACTTATATCTATTGCACTGTTTATTTTAGATGGGTGGCTTTATAGCCAGCTAGCTAGTTTTTATTGTCTTGGTTGTATATTGTCTTGGATATTTGCTATCTTGGTTTTTCAGGATTCCTATGTTGGCTTCATCTTTGTTGGTTGTAGGACTTCAAGGTCCTATGTTCAGCAAGCTGTTTTTGACATTGCTATTCTGATTGTTTTTGGTGATTGGTGTCTGGGATGCTGCCTTCCAAAACCTTATTTTTATGCTCTATTTATTTGGTTACTAACTACTGCAATGTCTACTCTGATTGAGAGGTTTTATGGCCAACTTGCTGGCCCTTACTGTCTTGGCTATTTTTTGTTTTGGTTATCTGCTATCTTATTTTTTATGGTTTCTAATGTTGACCCTCATTTGAATCCCCTTTTTGATTTATCTTCTAGTGGATTCCAATGTTGCATTAACTATTTTGTTGTTGGGGTTGGCTTTCTGATTGCCCTTACTGTTTATGTCTGGGCTGATGTTCATCTCTTAATAGTTATGATCTACATTATCTATTGTTGTCTCTATTCCCATCTGGATTCGATTAGGTTTGTGCAGCTATCTTCTTCGTATGCACTATCTATTCTGAATGGGTGGTAATATGGACAGCTGCTGCCTTTTGCTATCTTGTTGTCTTGGTTGTTTGTTTATTTGGATTATCCGATTTTTGGTCCTCAATCTCTACTGGAGTGTAGCTCTCATTGTATTTGGTGCTTTTTTGGTAGTTGCGTCTATTTCCTATGTTGGGTTGTTTGCCTTCCTATACAATTGCTTTTGCCAACTCGATATGGATATTAATAAGGGGTTGTTCACATCGCATTCATTTTATCATTGGGTTCATTTTGGCCTTTACTTCTAGCGTCCTCCTGAAAGATTCATTATATATATATATATATATATATATATATATATATATATATATATATATATATATATATATATATATATATATATCATATATATATATATATATATCATATGTTTGGGATGGTGTTATTTATAGGCTCATTGACTTGCTTAGCAGGATTTCAGCAGGCTGCCTCCTCTACTATTTTCTTCTAGAGGGTTTATATGTTGGCCTATTTCTCTTCTTGGATATGAATTTTCATGAGGTTCTGGCAAAGATGGCTCATTCTCATATGTATAAGTATTCTCATGTCGTGGTGACTATATTGATGATACTTTTCTGCATGGGACCCCTTATCCCGCTTGCAATTTCCTCTCTATATTATATATGGTTTTGTTTAGGTTTGTAGGTAATAAAGCCCATAAGACTTTCAACAACTGGCAGTTATCTTCTCATGTGTTTGTTGGCTATGATGGCTATGATGATTTCACTCCCTTTGGGTTTGGTAGTAGCTCTTGTGATATAACCCTTATGCTGAAGTTTGGATGCTCATATTTCCATCTGCCCCATCTTCATGTGATTGAGCTGAGCCTTCTATCACAATTCTTTACTATCATTCTCATTATCTTGTTTTCATTTATCTTTTGTCCTTACTTAATGCTCTAATCTTTTCGTTTTATTTTCAGTGCTTCTCTCTTGTCCTCTTGCAGGTTTGCTTAATCTTCCATTGGCTTATTATGTTAATCAATATCTTTTGATTGGATGCTTCTGGATGTACTTAGATAAAGATTTACTCTAAAAGAACTCTTTAAAAGTTTATCCCTAAACCTCTATGGCAATAAAATAATAGATGGGTTTAAAAAAAAAAACCCAAATAACCCCAAATCTTAAACAACAAACTTTAAACATAAACCTTAAACCTATAAAATCTAAATAAAACCAAAACCCTAAAATCTTAAAATAAATAAACCCTAAACCTAAACCCAAATAAACCTAAAAACCTAAAAGCTAAATAAACTAAATAAAACTTAAAAATAAAATAAATAAAAAACTTAAATAAATAAAAATAAAATAAAATAAAACCTAAACTAAAATAAACCTAAACTAAATAAAAAAATATATTAAAAAAAATAAAATAAACTAAACTAAAATAAAATAAAAAACATAAATAACTAAAATAAAATAAACTAGAATAAAAACCTAAAATAAAATAAAACTAAATATTAAAAAATAAAATAAACTTAAAATAAAATAAAATAAAATTAAATGAAACCTTAACTAAAAATAAACCTAAAAAAAATAAAAATAAAACTTAATCCTAAAACTAAAAAAAAATAAAAAACTAAACTAAGATAAAAATAAAATAAACAAAATAAAATATAACTAAACTAAAATATACAAACTAAAAATAAATAAACTTGAACCTAAACCTAAAAAAAACTAAACCTAATAAAAAAATAAAATAAATAAAAATAAATAATAACCAAATAAAAATAAAACAAATAAAACCTAAAATAAAAATAAAACCTAAACCTTAAAATTAAAATAAAACCCTAAACTAAACCCAAAAAAAATAAAAATAAACTTAAATAAAAAATAATAAAATAAAATTAAAACTATAATCAAAACCTAAAAATATAAACTAATAATATTATAAACTTAAACTACTAAAATGACTTACCTAAATAAAATGCATAAAATAAAATAAAATCAGACAAAAATAAAATAAAATAAACAAATAATAAAATAAAACTAAATAAACTAAACCTAAAATAAAAAAAATAAAACCTAAAATAAAAATATAAAACTTAAAAGAAAATAAACTAAACCTAAATAAACAAAATAAAATAAACACAAACCTGATTAAAATAATTAAAACATAAACCTAAACCAAAATATAATGATCAACTAACTAAATATAAAATAAATTATAACTAACTACTAACTAAAAATAAACAAAAAATAAACCTAAACTAAAAAACTAAAACAAAATAAATAAAATAAAAACTTAAAACTAAATAAAAAACTAAAAAAATAAAAAATTAATAAAAAATTAAACTAAAAATTAAAATAAACCTAAAAATAAAATAAAATAAAACCAAAACATAAAATAAAAAAAAAATAAAATAAACCTAAAATAAAATAAAATAAAACTAAATTAAAAAGAAAACATAAAAAATAATAAAATAAAATAAATAAATAAATATAAAAACTTAAACTAAAAAAAAAATAAACCTAAACTAATAAAATAAAATAAAATAAAACCAAATAAATAAATAAACCAAAACTTAAAACCTATAATCTAAATACTCTAAACTAAATAAAATAAAATAAACTATAAATAAAACCTAAACTTAAACTAAAGAATAAAACACAAAAATAAACTAAAATAAAAAATAAACTAAACCTAAATTAAAATAAAAACCTAAACTAAAATAAATAAACTAAACTAAAAGAAACATAAACTAAACCAAATCTAAAATAAACTACAATAAAATAAAATAAAACAAATAAACTATAAAATAAAAATAAAAATCTAATTAAAATTAAAATTAAAATTAACTAAAATATAATAAAATAAACTAAATAAACTAAACTTATTGGTTTACTTAATTTAAAAATAAACAAACCTTAAATCCTAAATCTAAACCACAAAATAAACCAGCCTTAAAATCTAACTAACTAAAAAAATGACCTGTAATGACTATAAATCCTACCACTATTAAATAATGACCAACCTACAAATGAATGAATAATCCAAAAACTCTAATACTAATGGAATCCTAATTGGACTAACTGGGCCCTAAACCACCAATATGACCTAAAATCACAACTAAAAGGCCACAGATGTTATCTAAATGGGCCCTGAGCCACTGAGCCCTAACCCTGAGCCACAGGCCCTACCATAAACTGAGCTAACCCAACCCTAAGACCCCAAAACCAAAACCCCAGAAACCCCATAAAAACCACTGGGCCACTAAACCCTACTTGACTACACTAATAATGTATAAATAATAAATATAAACTTAAAACCAAAAACTAAAAATAAAATAAAAAATAATTAAAATAAAAAATAAACTAAAAACTAAAAAATAAAATAAACTTAAGAATAAAAAACCTAAATGAAATAAAAATAAAATAAACATAAAATAAAATAAAATAAAAAATAAAATAAAATAATAAAACTAAATAAAAAACTAAAAAAATAAACATGAAAAAAAACTTAAAAATAAAATAAACTAAACTAAAAAAACTAAAAAATAAAATAAAATAAACAAAATAAAATAAAAAACTAAACCTAAACTAAAATAAACTAAACTAAAATAAATAAAACCTACACTAAACCTAAACTAAATAAAATAAAATAAAAAAATTATCTAAACTAAACAAAAAATAAATCAAAAATGAACCTAAAATAAAAACCTAAAACCTAAACCTAAAAAATAAAATAAAAACCTAAACTAAACCAAAATGATGGAGGTTAAACCATTGGCAAAATAATGATGGTCTATCCCACTACTCAAGAATAATAAAATTGAAGAATGGTTGATCCTAATGGAACTATGTCTTTATAGTAAACTACTTATCTAGGTTCTTTTATTTTCTCTAATGCTATCTATGTCATAAAACTTATAAACCTATGCTACTTGGTTGATGAAATCAAAAGAAATGTTGAATTTAAACCTATTAAAAAATCTTAAACCCTAAACCTAAGTAAAACTTAAACTACACTTAAAACCAAAAATAAAAAAAATAAAACCTCAACCTAAACCTAAACCATAAAACCTAAACCCTAACTAAAACCATGAATAAACCAAAACATAAAACCTGACTTAAACCACAAATAAACTAAAATAAGATTAATAACTAAACTGAATCCTAAATAAATAGAGCAATAAACCTAAAGAAAAACTAGGCTTAAATAAATCTAATAAACCTAAATAAATAAAAAAAGTGACCATAGAAACTAAAACTAAACCAAATGAAACTAAATAAATACTAAAATACAGAAACCTAAACCTAAACACTGAAACCTAAAGACCAAAACCAACTACTAAACCTAAAACTGAACTGGCCAAACCCTAAAATACTAAACTAAAATAAACATAAAAATAAAATGATTAAAACCTAAACCTAAAGAAATAAAATAAAATAAAATAAAAAAAAACATAAATAAAACCTAAACCTAAATAAAATAAATAAAATAAATAAATAAAAAAGATAAATAAAAAACCTAAACTAAATAAAAAATAAAATAAATAAAATAAAAAAAATATATTAAAATTAAATGTAAATAAAAAAATAAATAAAATAAAATAAAATAAAATAAAATAAAATAAAACCTAAATAAAATAAATAATAAAAAAAGAAAAAATGAATAAAAATAATAAAAGGCTAAAACCTAAACCTAAAATAAAATAAAATAAAATAAAATAAACCTAAACTAAACTAAATAAATAAAACCTAAACCTAAACCTAAAATAAATCAAAATGAAAACCAACTAAATAAAATAAAGATTAAAATAAACTAACTACTAAAATAAAAAAATACCTAAATAACCTAAAACCTAGGCCTAAAAGAAAATAAACTGCCTACTTAAAATAAAAAATAACTAAACCAAAATAAAAATAAAATTCACTAAAATAAACTTAAAATATGTTAAAATAAACATAAACTAAATATATACTTAAAATAAATAAACTAAACTAATTAAAATAATAAAATAAACTAAATAAATAAAATAAAATAAACTCAGATAAAATAATAAATAAACTAAATAAACCTAAAACCTAATTTAAAATCTAAATCTTAATACCAAAACTAAACAAATCCTGAACCAAATAAAACCCTAAACCTAAACCTAAAACTAAAACCCATCCCTAAACCCTAAACCCTAAAAGATAAACTCTAAACCCCAAACCCTACCACACAAAAACTACCCACTACCCAAACCCCAAGCCCAAACCAAACCTAAACCACCACAAAAACCCAACCACAAACTAAGAATAAATCTTGATGGCAGAACATCACCATCAACTAGGCTTAATCTAGATCTAGCGATGGTGGGGCGAACCACTTATTAGTGGTGGAAGGAAATCTGGTGGTGGTTGGTTATGGAGGTAGGAGATGGAGGTTATAGTGCTAGTGGTGGAGGGAGAGATCGGGTATATGATGGGATCTCACTACTCAGAATTCGATGGATGCAAAATTAAAGAATGGCATTTATGCTTATGGAACTATGTATTTATTGTAGAGATGATTCTACTTATCTAAGGTTTTTGATCTGCTCTATGGGTGCTCTTTTTCATCAATGTCATCGCTTGTGTCTTAGAAAACTTGGGATGCTACATAGTTGATGAAATCAAAAAGAAGAAATGTTGAATCTAAATTTATTCTCGATTAAAAAAAACCATAAACCCAAATAAAACCCAAAACTAAACTAAACCACAAAACCCACAAATCCTAAACCTATATAATAACCTAAACCCTAATCCCAAAGCCCTCCAAAACCTAAATCCAAACAAAATCCCAAAACTTATAACCACTACCCACAAACCACAGACCACAACCCAAACCCTAAACTAAAACCCCAAAACTAAACCCCAAAAACCCTAAACTAACAAACCATAAACCCTAAATACCTAAAAACTAAACCATAAACCCTAAATAATAACCACAACCCTTAAACCTTGAAAAGATGTCATTGGGTAGATCTATAGAATGACCTAATCTATAGTTATGGTAACTAAAGAAAATATCTTTAAGAGACTTTCCTTTATTAGAGATTTGATACCTAAACCCAACCTAACTCATATTATAATACCATATATCATATAATCTAGCATCATATATTTGAGCATGTAGTGATGTGTTTTTTGGATGTTATAAGATATTTTGAAATGTTTTAGTATATTATGTTTGTACATAGTCATATTAATATAAATCATAAAAGATGATTTAATAAATCAGATGATGAAATTTGTTAAATTTCAAGTGGGAATTAGGTTGTAGTACCAAAGGTTGCTATGCCACTTGTAGTCTAAAAGTAAGATTTTATGTTCTAAATAAATATTATATGTTGTAGCATAGTATAGCATCATATATCATAATATTATTTTTTCACATTTTAAATTCTTTTAGTATTATACAATCATTGGTCGAACTACACTAGCATTATTTATAAAAATGTTGATTTAGACTTTAAAATGGCGTAATATGGCCAAATTCATAAACGGTAGAGCATGGCATCATAATATATTATTTCAATTTAAAATATGTAAGTGATACGACTAAAAAAATAGTCTTTTATTGTTCAGAATAATTTTATGATTTCTTATCTTAAGCAATCCCTTATGATGTGATATGCAATATAATATAATATAATATAATATGTTATAGTGTATTATAATATAGGATGTCATAAGAGTGTATTATCATGCATTATAGCATACTATTGTGTATTACTACTTGTTGTTTATCATATTTTAGTTTGTTATAGTATGATGTAGTAGAGTTTTACTGGTATAATTCATAAAAATCTGATTTATAGGAGATGATGGGATTTGGCCAAATTTAAGGTAAGTTTAGGGAACAACATTGGGGTGTGCTATGGTGTGTCATTTAATCAAAAGAATGGAATTTTGTATCCAAAATAAATGTTCATTTTCAACCAAATTTTATAAATTTTTTTCTTAAAGTGATTCAATTTTAGGTGTAATGTAAGATAATATATTATATGAAATCATATTAAAATATAATGTACATAACAGTATAACCTCACATATATATGAATGTGGTGATGTGTTACTAAATGTTATTGTAAATTTTAGTATGTTTTACTTTTGTTATAATAAGTTGGGTCAACTCATAAAAAAATTTAATTTGAAGGTTGAGATGGAAGAATTTGCCAAATTCATAGTACACACCAAAAGCAACACCAAAATTATGCTATTTTTGTACCATTTCTAATAGGAAAAATAACAATTTTACATCAAAATGAACATTATTGATTTTGAGAATATTTGTTCCTTTTAAGTGATTCTAATGAGGTGTAATGTTAGACAATATATTATATTATAGTAAATTATAATATAACATCATATATTATAATATAATATAATGTGTTAATTCACTATAATATGTTTAGCATGATATTGTATAGTTAGTTTGAACTTGCACCATCATAAATCATAAAATGTTGATTACAATGTCAAGATGATGTAATTTGAGCAAATACATTATTAGCTTTTGTTGAAGTATTAAAGGTGTGCTAAGAGAAGAAATAAGATTTGATGAGAATTCCATGTCAAAGACATGGAGGGAGATCCGTCAGGGGATCACACATACATTGGACATGACATGTGAGGGGTCTATGTCGAGGACATAGAAAAAGAAAATCTATTGGGATAAGGTTTGAATTTGATTTGACTATATTATTCTGGAAAGAAGATCCGCTAGGGATAATAATCTATAATCCATGATTAAGATGAAAGCGACTTTAATTTGTTTAGTTTTAATTGATGTGGCATACACTAGAGATATGGGCTCAAGTCGATGGGTATATAAACCTTCCACTAGGGAAGAAGGTTGCTATCCAGGGATTGGGATTTGAGTTTGATTCCATAGATTTGTTTAGGGATGTATCTATTAGAAATAAGAGTTTAGTTGGATTTCTTTAATTTAGACTCTACTAGGGGAGTTGGTTTAATTTGGATCCACTATGGAGGTTGGTTTTGAATTTGATTTATTTGCTTGACTTGTTTACATATGATTTGGGGCTCCCTTTGCGAGAAGGTGTGATTTAACTCCACTAGGAAAATCAAATTAGTTTTTATTTAACCTGAGTTAATGTATGGACCCTGTCGGTGTGCGATGAACCCACTGAGAAGGGGCTATATCAGCTTCGACTTACCTTAGGTTTACAAATCCAAAGGGATAGTCTACCAGCTATGAGGTAGAGCTAGCTAACCGAAGGGGTTGCCTTTCGATGTGCAATGGCTGTTCTAGGAAGTTGTATAGCATACTTACATCTTCCAAAGTAAGGAACAATCACTGCGGTGACTTGTTGGATGCATAACAAATTGAACGACTGGGGTTACTTGAGTGAATGCCACTTGGGACTTATCAACTCAAAAGTAGTTAGAATTTTATCTTCATTTCATGTGATTTAATATGGTTTTTTTGTTTAGTTTGATTTCAAATTGAGGGCATATCTACTAGGGATGTGAGCTGGGTCAAATTTAATAGATTTAATTTATGGACCATTTCAATGTGTGATGGACCCACTGAGAAGGGGCTATATCAGACTTGTCCTATCTCAAATTTGCAAATCCAAAGGGATAGTCTACTAGCCATGGGGTAGAGCTTGCCAACCAAAGGGGTTGGCTTTCGGTGAGCAATGGCTATTCTAGGAAGAAGGTCTAGTAGATTTATATCTTCTAATGTAGGGAACAACCAGGGGTGACATTGGTATACGACAAAAGAACATGACTTAAGGGGACTGAGTGAATGTTGATGGGGAACTTATACTTAAGTAGTCAGGTGATTCTTATAGGGAGTTTTGTTGACACTACCCTAAAGATAGGATGCATACTTGAGAAAAGGTACTACTAATTTTATCTTCCTAATCCACAAGTGAATATATATTTTGTTTATCTTTGCATGGACCCTGTTAGTGTGTGAGAGACCATATTGAGAAGGGGATATGTTGGCCTTGACCTATCTCAGATTTACTAGACCAAGGGAGAATCTGCACATCCACATCATGATTTCTTTAACCACAGGGGTGGTTATCAGGAAAGAGGAACTATCTAATTCAATAGTAACCCAAGTAGTGTCTAAACGGGGTCGCAAAAGATGTGATCCAAATATAGTGCCCGAGGTAGGGGCATTATTCTAAGCCTAGAAAGAAATCTTATAGGTGTAAGATGGCCAACTCAAGAAAGTGTAGCGGACTTACATCATGAGTGGTGTATTCTAAGGTGCGAAACCAACCAACCAAGGTGTATCAATTGGTCCGAGAACCAACCAACTAAGGGCCCATCGTGTACAATGATCAATCTAAAGAAAGTGTGTGGAAACATAACTTTCCAAGATCATCAAGATAGCCTTCAATGGGACGATGCTATCCTAGAGACTAAGCTAGGAACCGAGGAAGGACTAGACCTAGACTTGAAGTAGTCATAGGGAAGGAGCCACTAGGGACTTATCCTAAACCTTAAATATACCGACAGTGCAGGCTAATCCAAGAAGAAAGTGAAAGACTCACATCCTCTTAAATAAAGTCCACATGAGGTAGCTTATCGCCATGTAAGGCCTACTAAACTAACAAGGCATTTGTCATTAGTGGCCAAGTAAAGAAGGAAAGTGTAGCTTACATCCTCCAAAGCGAAGACCACTAGGTGACACTAGAAGGGTAATTAGTCACGACCTAGAGCTAATGAGTGAGTGTCTTTGGGGCATTATCTTAACTCATAGTAGAGACAAATGATATATGTTTTTTTTATATGTGTTTATTTTATATTTTGTGTGTAGTTTATATTTGTGTTGTGTGATGAAGGTTAGAACACCACTCGGTTTTTACACCTACCCTAAACACATGGTGGATTCACAAAATAAGAATACTTTCAACATGGAAGAGATTTGAATTCAAATGAAATTTTCATTGATGATAATTATTTTTAAACATGATTTATAATATTTCTTTAAGTAGAGCCCATTGATTGGCATTGGGTGCTCTCCTTATGCTTAATAAGTGATAAGATCCTCTTGGTAGGCCTTCTCTATGGCAAAGGGCCTTCCCAAGTGGGTTCAAACTTGCCTCCCATCTTACGATGGGCAACAATCAATCTCCTTAGATCTAAAATAAGCTCTCCTTGAAAAAGCTCTAAAATGGACCAACTTGTTGTGAGCTTGAATCATTTTATCTTTGTACAACTTCGAGGTTTTGGCATTACCCACAGTGTCTCTCCTCCAAACCTTCATGCACTTCTAACCACAACTTGGCATTCTACTCTATTGTGATCTTGCTACCCACAGTTATCCTTAGTGTGGGAGTTGGACTTCTAATGGAAAAATTAAACCCATACACTAAGGAGAAAGAGTAGATTGAGTTGTAGTTCTATATGTGGTGTATAGGTTCAACTAACTACTCATACCCTTTATTATTGTGAGTGTCTTCTTAGTATTTGAATGAGAGTTTTGTTGAAGGCTTACGCCGTTTCCTCAAGTAGTTGATGGTAGAATATCTCCAATATATTCTATGTCTCTGGGAAAAGTTGTTGATCTGGGTGCACTTGAATGCAGTACTACTATCAAAAATAATTCATCGAGGCATTCCAAACATATATACAATATCATTCTTAAAAAACTAGAGCACATGCTAAGTTCTGACCTCTCTAAGTGGATTCGCCTTTACCCATTTGAAAAGTAGTGATGTAGCTAAGATGAACTATGACCCTTGAAAAGAATCAATCAACCCACTATGTTGGTACAACCCCAATGCCATGAGGCCAATGTAGGATGTAGAATGTTGGGATGGTTGGTGTAGGACCACGTATTTGACATTGGTGGCATCACCCAGTATCCAATGCAATCTTTTTATCGATGACCAGTAGTATCCTAGTTTTTTGATCTTGGCTTTCATCTTTTGGATTGGTTGGCTACATAATCTTGAGTGTACCTGTCATATCTTATGAGCTTCGTGCTTGTTTAAATAACATAACCACATATGATCGAAAGTCCATCAACTCAAGGCACAATCCACAAGAGTGTAAGAAAGTGCTATCTACTTAATCTGATGGGCTTAGGACTTGTCTTGAGGAAGTTTGCCTTTATTTCGGTAATCCATGAATAGTTGCCTCAATCTAACTCCTCATCCTTTGCAATGGCAACCTCCCCTTTAATAGAGTACTTTTGATGAGTTCAATCAATGGATAAGACTTTATATTTTGGACCTTTATTGATATGGACTCATCCTCCTTACCAACTCTTGGCTTGCTTGGCTAAATCATACACTCTTGGATTTGGGCCAACAACTCCATGGTGTACTTATGGTAGTGATGGAGCTTGGGCTTTATAACCTTATAGGACCTAGTGATTTGGTTAATAACTTGCTAAGAATTCCCAAAGATGTTGATGTTCTAGATGCTTAGAGTAATAGAGAACTCCAGATCATCAATCAAAGCTTCATGTTCAGCTTTGTTGTTAGTGAGATGATATGATAATCTCATCACATCAGTTAAGAGAACTATTCCTACTACTTTCCTTGAATAGTAGATTATGGTTCTTCTCCTCTTTGAGGAAGCACCATCATGGTACATCTCAGTAGTGAATGCTAGTATCCCCTAAGTTCATGATTTGTTCATCAGGGAGATCATCACTGCAGAGTCAGGAAGTGGGTGTCTTTCTAAGAAATCGCTAGCACTTGTCCTTTCAGCAGAGGGTAAGAAGGTAATGTCAAAACTATGAGGATCATGGACCATCATGCCAACGTCTAGCGTCGGCCATGTGATGAGATAAAGTGGATTTATCATAGATTAAGTTCACCTTATGAAAGCATGTAGTGCTATAGCTTTTGGGATACAAAGATTAAAGCTAGGCAATGCATCTCAATGGGTGGATAACAAGCCTCAGCATGGATTAGACGATGGCTGAGGTAGTAGAGTACATTTTCATTTTCTTCATCATTGGCATGGCCAACAAAGCACCAAGGGAGTCTTATAATGTAGTAGTGTAAAGTATGGGTGGCTTGCATGAGCTACTAGAATTGATCATCGGTAATGCTTGATGTCTTGAAGGCATGCTCATACTTGTCATCCACTTGAATTGGGCATCCTTTTTGACAAGTGCTGAGAATGGATGACATTTTCCCAATAAGTTGGATATAAAGCATCTTAGATATGCCAACCACTATTGGAATGATCTTAGTTGAGTTAAACTTTAGTGGGTGGCATTTTTAGTATCACCTTGATCTTCTCCAAATTGATTTCGATTCCATGTTGTCAGACAACAAACCCAAGAAATTTTGCTAAAGCTACTCCAAATGCAAACTATAGAAGATTCATTTTGAGGTTAAATTATCTTAAATGTTTGAAAACTACTCTCAAGTAAAAGAGATGGTCTTCCATTTCTCTACTTTTGAGCACGAAATCATCGACATACTTTCGACTTGATGATGAATGAGTTGTCAATTCGATTCATTGCTTTGTATGTAACCGCATTTTAAGGCTAAAAGGCATGACCTATAGTAATAGATTCGATCAAGGTTCTAAAAGTAGTGTTTCTTTCATCTTCAAGGGCCATGTTATTTGGTTATATCAAATGATCCATGAAGAATCTTGCATGAGATGAGGCAATGTCCACCATCGACTCAAGGATTTGTAGTGGAAATTCATCTTTTCAACATGCCTTATTTAAATCCCAAAAATCAACGCATTGTGAATTTAGACATTCTTTTTCTTAACTAGGATGACATTAGTTAACTAGGTAGGGTATTTTTCTTCTCGAATGAAGCCATCATCGATCAATTTCTTGACTTCATAAATGACCTATTATTCTATTTCTAATCACATCCAGAGCTTTCTTGATAGGGTTAGCTAGGCTCTATTGCTAGTTTATAGGCTACATTTGACTAATGTCAACAACCAATCAACCCAATTTAACCTAAATGAGTCAAATTGAGGCAAACTCAAATCAACTCAATTAACTTGAAATTTGGGCTTCACTTTTGGATCATTTCAAATCAACCCAAATCCAATGCCAAATGATCCTTCTACCCTTGGGTCAGGGCATCATGAGACAAATCACCCATGTAAGTGGTCATTTCCATTCCTTGGCCACATGGTACTCCAATGGTCCACTAAGCACTAGACCTCAATGATGGTTGGGTTGAATTACCCATAGGACATCTATGATTCCTCTTTGGCAACTACCTCCACACCTTCAACTAACCAAGCTGAGCCAATTCACCTCCTTGCATGACACCAGATGGTGATGGCCACTAGAAACCAAACATCCCACCATCGATCAAGATGAAGTATACATCCTCATTTCCACTCAAAACAAATAATTCCTCAAAGCCCTTTACCTAAGGCATGCTAGACCCATTCCTAAGTTCCCAAGCTCGTTCCTCGATCAAAATTTCATTCCTCCATTTCAAAATGCTCCCATTTTGACTAACTTCTCCATTTCTCCATCAAACTAAAATTAACTTTGAGCACCTTCCTATGCCTCGTTGGGAAGAATGAATCATCTCAAGCTTCTTGAGCATCAGGGGACTTGATCAAAGTTGAGCTCCAAATCATCGGTTCATGGCCTTCAGTGAGCGTGAGGAATTGATCCAATTCTACACAATAGGGTTTCATCTAACTAGATGAAGCTTCCTCAATCATTTATCATCTTGAGCTCTTTGAGGTATTCTTCCAAAATGATCCTTAGGAAAATGGGTTGGATCTTTTGAAGAAAACTTTCATCTCATGTGATCTTGACCATTGGAACCCTATTGATGTCATGAAGATGTGGGATCCTTTAGTTGATATGCTTGGGTAAGCTTTCAAGTGAGTAATGGTGGTGCTCCTCTCTCCCTCACTCTGATGTTAGATCACCGCTTCCATTCACTATGATAGATGGTGATTATTGATCCTAGATTGATATAATTTAATCTTAAGCTTGGAATTAATCATAGCCGATCTTAGATCATGACAAACAGAAAATTATCCACTTGCCGCGTAGTGGTGATAAGTTTAAGTAGCCAATCAGTGCCACATAGCTTAGCTTAATTAATCACATGGCTAAAACTTCACAAAATCATAGAACATCATGATAAATAAAATGCAAATAAATACTCATTTAATGGTATTTCAGAGGAGAATTAATTAAAAATGACCTTAACTAATTTTGACTAGCAATTAAAGTTTAATTATAAAATTAATTAGCTTAATTACTCCTTAATTACTTGAGCAATTAATCCCAAATTTTATGGGTTAATTTAATGGGATGGCCTCAGCCACCCATAATTTGTTTGGGATTTATTGCTCAATTAATTAATAAAATTGACAAATTAAAACATAACTACTCTTTTTAAGTTAATTAATGATTAATTAATCCCATAAATATTAATAAATTGGTTAATTAAGTTTATTAATCACTATTCAATAGTATGTGAAAAAAGTAATAGGGTTGGGACCCCTTTCCATAAGTTCATTTCACCCTTTTTAAAAATGAAATTAATTAAGATTTAACTAATTAATGAAATCACTTGATCAAATTGAAATCATAATCACATCAAACCTTAATTAATTAAATCATGGGGTAGATCTTTAGGTGTTTAATAAAAAAGTTTAATGAATTATGGTTAGTCCACATGTGTGGAAAACCATAAGAGTAATTAATTAAATTAATTAACTATTAATCATGAGAAAGCATTAGGCTCCTTTTATTTCTAGGATCATTGCAAGTTTATTTTCCATGCATATCATGTTGGCTCATAATTATTTAGTTAATTACTTTAAGATAAAAGTAATTAATTCTAATTAATTCAAGTTAATTAACCCATAAAATCAATTTAATTTCATCTCCATAAATTAAATCAAATCACTTGTGGAATGGGTTTAAAACAAAGAAGTGATTTCTCTTCTCCTTTAAATCAAATCAAATCCAAAACTTAATTAATAAAAAATTTGGTTTGCTTTAAATAATCTTATTTGATTTGATTGTCCTTAAAAACTAGTTGGTTGAATCAATCACATGCTTATATTTGATTGTCCTCTTTCCAATCATGTTAATTTGGTTTGTCATTTTTTAATTCATGCACCATCTTTTCAAAATCAAGTAAAATAAAATGGATTTCCTTTATGTAAGCTTGCATGTGTTGATTAAATTTAATATATGCATGGCTATTATCACTATTAAATCCAAATGTATTTTTCAAAAACTTATAAATGAATAATAATATGTGTTATGATGTTAGTTATAAATACATAACAAATGCATGTGCTTATAGCTTAAGTGTATGAATGTTGAGTTCTCTTTCATCTATTCATGTGTTGATTTATATAAGATTGAATGGTAATGTATATAGTTTGGACATCCCAACCACTGCTAGCCCCACAAGTCATTTGATTACCTCACTTCCCGGTTTGTTACTTGGTGATGAAATGAAGAAGAAATTTTGAATATGAATTTGTTCTCTAAAAACCATAAACCTAAACCCTAAACTAACCTGACCCTAAACCTATAATAAAATTAAACCCAAACCCAAACCCTAAACCCAAAACACTATAAACCCCAAAAAAACCAAAACTTAAACTAAATAAAACATAAAATAAAATAAATAAAAACCTAAACCTATATAAAAAAAAAAAATAAAATAAAATAAAAACCTAAACTAAAACCTAAACCTAAACTAAAAAATAAAAATAAAATATAAAAAAATAAAAAATAAAAAACCAAACTAAAATAAAATAAACCTAAAAAAATAAAATCCTAAATAAAATAAAACTCAATTAAAAATAAAAAAAAAAAATAAAACCAAAAAATAAAATAAAATAAAACTAAAATAAAAAACCTAAACCTCAAAATAAATTAAAATAAACCTAAACCCTAACTTAAAAAAAAAACCTAAACCAAATAAAAAAATAATATAACTAAACCAACTAAAATAAATTAAACCTAAACTTACCTAAATAAAACTATAAAATAAAATAAGTTAAAACCCTTAAACCTAAAATAAAATAAACTTAAATAAACCTAAAATAAAAAACTTAAAACCTAAACTAACAAAATAAAATAAAATCTAAACCTAAACCTAAGAATGAGAAACAAAAGCTAAAACAAAAAATAAACATAAATGTAAACCTAAAACCTAAAAATAAACAAAAAAATAAAACCTAAAAGATAAAAACCTAAAATAACAAAAAAATAAACAAAAAAAATAAAATAAACTAAATGATAAAAATAAAATAAACTAAATAAAATAAAAATAATCAAAATAAACTAAATAAAACCTAAATGATTTAGATTTAACAAAAAAATTCAAACCTAAACCTGCACCTTCCTAAGCAAAAACCTACCCCAAAAGATGATCATAAATGATCATGACCCTAAATCCTGGCCCTACACCAGACTAAATAACCCTACCCCACTATGAGCCCTAAACCTTTCAACCCTAAATCTGAGCCACAAAGACCCTGAACTAAATCAGGCCACTAGTGACCTGACCCCAGGCCAAAATCCTAAGCTGAACAGGCTTGAGCCATGAGCCCTAGGCCCTGGAGCCCTGAGCCCTGACTCAGGCCCTCATTCCTCCCTCCCTGGGCCCTATCCTACCTGGGCTAGATCCTCCCTTTACACTTGACCTGACTCTGATAAAACCTGCCTAGATAGATGATAAATAATTGACTATACACCTAAATCATAATAAAAATAAATACCTATAATATAATAAATAATAAACATCAAATAAAATAGATAAAAATAAAGATAAACCAAAATTAAAATAAAATAAAAACTAAATAAAACCTAAATAAAAATAAACTTAAAATAAAATGTAAAAATATATAAAATAATAAAACCAAATCTAAAAAAAAAATTAAACAAAAATAAATAAATAATAAAACTACCTAAACTAAAATAAACTAAACTAAAATAAAATAAAACATAAATAAAACTAAAATAAATACTAATAAAATAAAATAAAATAAAAAAAAATAAACCTAAACTAAAACTAAAAATAAAACCTAAATAAATAAAATAAAAAACTAAACCAAAATATAAAAAATAATAAAACTAAACCTAAAAATAAAATAAAATAAAACTCAATTAAAAAATAAACCTAAACTTTGAACCAAAACCTAAAAATAAATTAAAATAAAAACTAAACTAAAATAAATTAAAATAAATAAAAGTAAACATAATAAAAAATAAAAAAAAATAAACCTAAATAAAATAAAAGAAAAATAAAATAAACTAAATAAGTTTACTTAAATTTTTATTTTAAAAAAAAACTAATCCCTAAACCCTAAACCCTAAAATTAACCTAAATCCTAAACACTAACCAACTAAATTAAAAACCCTAAAACCAAAACTTAAAAAAAACTCCACATAAACCCTAAAATAAAACTAAACAAAACCCTACCATAAATCAAAACCCTACCATAAACCTAACCCCAAAACTATACAAACCCTAAACTTTAAAAGTAACAAAATAAATTAAAAAATAAATCTAAACTCTAAAACCTAATAAACCAAACCTAAACTTTAAGAATGAAGAACCTTGATGTTAGATATCACCATCACCTAAATTCTAGATCTCATGGAGGCAAAGCATTGTTGCAATGGTGGCAAGATCTAGATGTGGTGGATATGGAGGTGGTGGTAAATAATATGTGGTCGATACAAGATATGATGGATCTCAGATCGAGAGAATTTGGTTTTGGTCAGAATCAAAAAAACTGCAAAATGGCCGATCCAACTTGTTGCTTATGCAAATGTGTCTTTATAGTATAGATAGATCTTGTTATAAGGTTTTCATTTCTTATATGTGTTCATTTTTTTATATCGTTATTCTCTTAGAAAACTTAGTGTTACTTGCATGATGAAATTGAAAGAAGAAATATTGAATATTTTTTCTCTAAATAAAAAATTTAAACCTAGACCTAAAACTGACTAAACCCTAAACCCCTAAAACCCACAAACCTAAACCCAACCTAAATCATAAAAAACTAAACCTAACCTAAACCTAAAAAAACCTAAACCTAAACCCTAAACCCAAACCTAAAATAAAACACTAAAACTAAACCTAAACTAACTAACAGTAAAATAAACCCTAAAAAACCTAAACTAAACTAAATAAAAACCTAAAATAAAATAAATAAATAAAAACTAAAATAAATAAATAAAATAAATATAAAACCTAAATTAAAATAAAAAATAAACTTAAAATAAAATAAAATAAAAAAAATAAAAAAATAAAAAATAAAATAAAATAAATAAAAAACTAATAAAAAAATAAAAAAACATAAAATAAAAAAACTAAAATAAAAAAATAAAATAAACTAAAATAAAATAAAATAAAATACATAAAAAACCTTAATAAAATAAACCTAAATAAATAAAGAATAAAAAAAAACCTAAACTAAAAAAAAAACCTAAAATAAAATAAAATAAATAACTAAACCTAACTAAAATAAACTAAAATAAAATAAATAAAACCTAAAAATCCTAAAATAAACTAAACTAAACTAAACCATAAATAAAATAAAATAAATAAAATAAACCTAAAACTAAAAATAAAAAATAAAAACCTAAAATAAACCTAAAATAAAAACCTAAACTAAAAAAAATAAAATAAAACCTAAACCTAAAATAAAAAAAATAAACCAAAATAAAATAAATAAAAGTAAAATAAAATGAAAAAGAAACAACCTAAACCTAAACCTAAAAAATAAAAATAAATAACTAAGTTAAAATAAACAAAATAAACTTAACTGCAGTTTACTTTATTTAAAATAATAATAAAGATCAAATAAAATAGTAAAAAAAAACCAAACCTAAACCTTAAACCCAAAACCTAACTCTAAACCTAAACCCTAAACCCTAAATACAAAAAATTAAAACCCTAAACTAAACAAATAACTCTAAACCCTAAGCTAATCCTAAACCCTAAACCCTAATCCCTAAACCCTAAAATCTACAACCCTAAACCTAACACCCTAAACCCCAAATCCTAAACACTAAACCTTAAACCCTAAAAACTTAAAAACCTAAACTTGAACTAAATAAAACCTAAAAATACTAAAAACCTAAACCTAAATAAATTTAAAAAAATTAAAAAATAAAAACCCAAGAAAATAAAAAACCTAAACATAAACCTAAACCTAATCCTAAACCTAAATGTAAAAATAAAATAAAATAAAAACTAAAAACTAAACTAAAATAAAATAAATAAAAGGATAAAGTAAATTAAAAAAATAAAATAAACCAAAAAATAGAAAACCTAAATAAAATAAAAACTGAAAATAAAATAAAAACAAAATAAACCTAAAATAAAAAAATAAAGACCTAAACCTTAAATAAACATAAAAAATAAAACCTAAAAAAAAAATTAAACCTAAACCCTAAAAAAAACATAAACATAAAATAAATAAATAAAAAAAAAACTAAACTAAAAAACTAAACTAAAATAAATAAAAAACCTAAACCTAAAATAAACTAAACCTAAACCAAACTAAATAAAATAAAATAAACTAAAATAAACCTAAACCTAAATTAAAAAAAAACATAAAATAAAACCTAAACCTAAAACATAAAAATAAATAAAAAATCTAAACCTAAAATAAAAAAAAAAAATCTAAACTTAAAATAAAGTAAAAAATAAACTAAATTAAGAAATAAACATAAACATAAACCCAAACCAAAAAAATAATAAAATAAAACAGCAATACGTACTAAACCTAAAAACTGAAATAAAACTAAACTAAAATAAATAAACATATAAATAAACTAATAAATAAATAAAATAAACCTAAAGAAAATAAAATAAAATAAACTAAATAAACCTAAACCATGGGTTTGTTTGGTTTAAAACTAGAACACCCTAACCTAAACCCTGACCCCTACCACTAAACTGAGCCTCTGGCCCCAGGCCACCCACCTCCACACCCAAATCTGAGCCACATCCTACCCTATCACCCACTGACCTAAACCCCTAAACCTAAGCCACAACCACCACTGAGCCCACACAAAATATAAACTTTCAAACCTGAATTAAAACTTATATTAGAATTTATAGTCAATATATAGACAATTATATTATAGTATAATGTAGCATCATATATTTGAGCATGTAGTGATGTGTTTTGGATATTATAAAATGTTTTTTGAGTATATTATGGTATTGCCTAGTCTATATTAATATAAATCATAAAATATTGATTTAAATCAAATGATGAAATTTATTAAATTTGATGTGGAATTAGGTTGTAGTACCAAAGGTTTATCGACACTTGTAGTCTAAAAAGTAAGATTTTATGTTCAAAATAAATATTATATGTTGTAGCATAGTATAGCATCATATATCATAATATATCATAATACAACATTGTGCATTTTAAATTCATTTAGTATTTACAATCATGCGTCGCCTACTAGCATTATTTATAAAAATGTTGATTTAGACTTAAAATGGTGGAATTTGGCCAAATTCATAATAGAAGCGGTATGGCATCTTAATGTATTATTTCAATTTAAAATATGTAAGTGATACAATTAAAATATATAATTTTTTATTGGTTAGAAAAATTTTATGATTTTTTTATCTTAAGCAATCCTTTCTGATGTGATAGTGTATTATAATATAGGATGTCATAACATAGTGTAGCATCATGCATTATAACATACTATTGTGTATTACTACTTATTGTTTAGCATATTTTAGTTTGTTATAGTATGATGTAGTAGAGTTTGTACTTGTATAATTCATAAAAATGATTTATTGGTTGAGATGATGGGATTTGGCAAAATTTAAGGTAAGATTTAGAGAACATCATTGGGGTGTGCTATAGTGTGTCATTTCAATCAAAAGAATGGAATTTTGCATCAAAATAAATGTTCATTTTCAACCAAATTTTATAATTTTTTTTGCTTAAAGTGATTTATTTTAAGGTGTAATGTAAGATAATATATTCTATGAAAGTATATTAAAATATAATGTACATAACAATATAACTTCACATATATATGAATGTGGTGGTGTGTTACTAAATGTTATTGTACATTTTAGTATGTTTTACTTTTGTTATAATATTTTGGGTCAAAACTCACAAAAATGTTAATTTGAAGGTTGAGATGGAAGAATTTGGCAAATTCATGGCACACAAGAAGCAACACCAAAATTATGCTATTTATACCATTTCTAATAAAGATAACAATTTTACATCAAAATGAACATTATTTATATTTTGAAAAAAATTTCATTATTTGTTCCATTTAAGTTATTCTAAGGAGGTGTAATGGTAGACAATATATTATATTATAGCGATTATTATATAACATCATATATTATAATATAATATAGTGTGTTAATTCACACTATAATATTTTAGCATGATATTGTAGTTAGTTTGAGCTTGCACCATCACAAATCAAAAAATGTTTATTACAATGTTAAGATGATGTAATTTGAATGAATACATTGTTAGGCCTTTGGTTGAAGTATTAAAGGTGTGCATAAGAGAAGAGATAAGATTTGATTAGAATTCCATGTCAAGGACATGGAGGGAGATCCACTAGGGGATCACACATTACCTTGGACATGACATGTGAGGGTCTATCGAGCACATAGAAGAAGAAAATTTGGGATAAGGTTTGAATTTGATTTGATTATATGATTTTATAGAAGTTTTGGGGAATCTATAATCCAGATTTAGATAAAATCAACTTTAATTTGTTTTATTTTAATTGATGTGGAGGCATATCTGCTAGAGATCTGACCGAGTCTGGGGATGGTATATGAACCTTCCACTAGGAAAGTAGGTTCGAGCTATCTGGGGTTGAGATTTGATTTGATTTCATAGATTTCTTTGGGGATGTATTCACTAATAAAGTTTGGTTGGATTTCTTTGATTTAGACTCTTACTAGGAGAGTTGGTTTAATTTAGCTCCATTGGGAGGTTGGTTTTGAATTTGATTTTTTTGCTTGACTTGTTTATATATGATTTGGGGCTCCACTCGAGAGAAGGGTGTGATTTAACTCCACTGGGGAAAATCAAATTAGGTTTAATTTAATTTGAGTTAATGTATGGATCTTGTCAGTGTGCGTTGGACCTGCTGAGAAGGGGCTATATCAGCCTAGACCTCTCAGGTTTACAAATCCAAAGGGATAGTCTACTGACTGCGGAGTAGAGCTAGCCAACCTAAAGGATTGCCTTTCAATGTGCAACAGCTGTGCTAGAAAGAAGGCAAAGTAGTAGACTTACATCTTCCAGAGCAAGGAACAATCACTGGGGTGACCAGTTGGATGTGCAACAAATCGAACCTGGCCTAGGGTGACTATTGAGTGAATTCTATTAGGGACTTATGTCAACTCAAAAGTAGTTCAGATTAATTTTATCTTGCTTTCATGTGATTTGATATGATTTGTTTGGTTTGGTTTGATTTTGAATTTAGGGCATATCCATTTGGGGATGTAAAAATCAAATTTGATAGATTTAATTTATAGACCATGTCAATGTACAATGGACCCATTTAGAAGGGGCTATATCAGACTTATCCTATCTCAGATTTATGAATCTAAAGGGATAGTCTACTGGCCGTAGGGTATAGCTAACCAACCTAAGGGGTTGCCTTTCAGTGTACAACAACTATGCTTGGAAGAAGGCATAGTAGATTTACATCTTCTAAAGGATGGAATAACTGCTGGGGTGACTTGTTGGTTGCACAACAAATCAAACCCAACATTGGGGTGACTACTGAGTGAAGGTCGTTGGGGACTTATATCAACTAAAGAGTAGTCAGGAAATTCCTATAGGTAGTTTTGCTAACACTACCCTAAAGATAGGATGCCTGCTTGGGAAAAGGTACCGTTAAGGGTGTCCTCCTAATCCATAAGTGAATATATATTATTTATATTTTTGTGTGGACCATATTGGTGTGCAAGGGACCACACTGAGAAGAGGCTTTGTCAGCCTTGACCGATCTCAAATTTTTTGGACCAAGGGAGAATCTACACATCCACATAACAAATTCTCTAACCATAGGGGTGGTTCTTGGGAAAGGGGCTGTCCAATCTAGTAACCGTGTCTAAATGGTGTCGCAAAGGATGTGATCCAAATATAGTGCCCACAAGGGAGGGAAGTGCTACTAAGGACATTATCCGAAGGCCTAGAAAAGGAAGCTTATAGGTGTATGATGGACAACTCAAGGAAAAAGTATAACAGACTTACATCTGCCATGAGTGGTTTATCTTAAGGGAACCAACAACCTAATGTATATCCGTTAGCATGAGTAGTGTATATGCTAGCATAGTTAGAACCAACCAACCTAAGGTGCCCGTCGATGTGCAATGAACAATCTGGAAAGAAAGCGTGTAGGCATACAACTTTCTAAGTGGAATTGATCATCGAGGAATCTACATTGGATGCTATCAATCTAGAGGGACTACTAGCGGGGGGAGGAAGAATTGGACCCAGTAGTCAAGAGGGAAGGAACTGCTACAGGACTTATCTTAAATCTTAAATATACTCAACCCAGTTAGTGCATTTAGGCTAATCTAAGAAGAAAGTGTAGTAGACTCACATCCTCTTAAACGAAGCCAACATGAGGTAGCTTACTGGCCACGTAGTAAGGCCTACCAAACTAACAAGGTGCTCATCAGTGTGTAGTGGCCAAGGAAGGAAAGTATAGCAGATTTACATCCTTCAAAGAAGAAGACCATTCGGTGACACTAGTAGGGTAGCGTCGGCCCGACTAGGCGACTCTTGAGTGAGTGTCTGGATTTATCCCAACTTCAGTAGCCAAGATAAAGATATGTATTTATTTTATATGTTTTGTGTAGTTTGTTTGTGTTGTGTCGATGAAGGATAGGATGCTCGGGTTCCTTACACTACCTAAACACATGGGTGGATCACAAATAATACATTCAACTTGGAAGAGATTGAATTTGAAATGGAATTTTCATTAATGATAATTATTTTCAAACATGATTTATAATATTTCTTTAAGTAGAGCCCATTGATTGGAAGGGTGCTCTCTCCTTTATGATTAATAAGGCGATAAGATCCTCTAGATGGGCCTTCTAGCAGGCCCCTTCCCAAGTGGGTTCCAACATGCCTCCCATCTTACACCGAGCTGCAATCGATCTCCTTAGAACTAAAATAAGCTTTCCTACTTGAAAAGCTCTAGGATGGACCAACTTATTATGAGCTTGAATCATTTTAGCTTTGTACAACTCAAGGTTTGGCATGCCCAGGCATCTCTCCTCAAATCTTTGAGCTCTTCTACAACTTGGCATTCTACTCTTATGATCTTGCTACCCTATCCTTAGAGATGGGAGTTGAACTTCTAATGGTAGAATGCTTGGACCCATACTAAGAGAGAAAGAGTAGATTGAATTGGAGTTATATGTTTGTCGTAGGCCCACAAAGCTTAAACTAACTACTCATGCCACTGTTGTTATTGTTGTTGAGTATCTTCAATATTTGGATGAGAGTTTTTTGTTGAAGGCTTCTACCATTTTCCTCAAGTAGTTGATGGTAGAATATCTCCTATGCTATGTCTCAGAAAGTTGTTGATCTTGAATGCAATGTAATTATCGAGATATAATTCATGAGGCACTCGAACCTATATGATAGGGTTTTTAAAAATTGGAGCACATCTTTGAGCCATGACCTCTCGAGTGGAATCCTTCATTTGAAAAAAGTAGTAGTAGCTAAGATGAATTTATGACCCTTGGAAGAATGAGGATCAATTGGACCCATTATGTGTACTCAACACCGAATGGCAATCAAGCCAATGTAGGATGTAGAATGTTGGGTGGTTGGTGTAAGACCACACCATGTATTTGACATTGGTGGAATCGCCTAGCCGTATCCATGTAATCTTTGATCATCGACGTCCAGTAGTATCCTAGTCTCTTGATCTTGGCTTTCATCTTTAGATCAAATTTGTTGGCTCCACATAATCTTGAGTGTACCTCGATCACGATCTTATGAGCTTCATGCTTGTCTAAATAATATAACCACATATGATCGAAGACTAGTACAAGACACCATCCACAAGAGAGTACTTTTTGATGAGTTCATTATCAGATAAGACATGTCTATTTTGGACCTTTATTGATATGGACTCATCTTTTGGACTTTTTAACTCCTTAGCAAGCTTGGCTAAAGCATACACTATGGTGTGCTCTCCTTGGGGAATCTTATAAATGGTAACTTCTAGAATTTGGGCCAACAAGTCCATAGTGTACTTGTGGTAGTGATGGAGCTTTAATATAACTTATAGGGACAAATTGGTTAATAACTAGCTAGAATCCGAAGATGTTGATGTTGGATGCTTAAAGTAATCTAACTCCAGACTAGCAATCAGAGCCTCATATTTTGCTTCATTGTTGGTGCAAGGATTAGACAGATGATATGAGAATCTCATCACATCTTAGTCTAGAGTTAAGAGAACTATTCCCCCTTGCCTTTCTAGAATAGTAGATTATGGTTCTTCTCCTCTTTGAGAGAAGCACCATCAAAGTACATCTCCCTGGTGAATGCTAGTATCCCCTAAGTTCATGAGGAGATCATCACTAGTAGAGTTTGCGAGGAAGTGGGTGTCTTTCTTAAGAAATCTGTGCTTGTCCTTTCACCACAGGGTATGAAGGTAATGTGAAACTGTAAGAGGATCATGGACTATTGTGCAAACCATCTGGATAGTGTCAGTTATGTCATGAGATACTGTATTAGATTAATCTTAGAGATTAAGTTCACCTTATAAGGAAGCATGTTGTGTTGTAGCTTTTGGGATGCAAAGATTAAAGCTAGGCAATGCTTTTCAATGGGTGGATAATTAGCCTTAATAGGGATTAGACGATGGCTGAGGTAGCAGAGGGTGTTTTCCTTCCCTCCATTATTGGCTTTGGCCAACAAAGCACCAAGGGAGTCGTCTAATGTAATTGTGTAAAGTTTAAGTGACTTTCACGAGATAGAGTATTAGAACGGTGGCAACATCGGTAATGCTTGATGTCTTTGAAGGCATGCTCACACTTGTCATCCCACCTAAACTTGCATCCTTTTGATAAGTGTTGAGAATGGTGACATCTTCTCGATAAGTTGGATATAAAACATCTTAGATATGCCAATCACCCTTGGAATGATCGAGTTGAGTTAAACTTTAATGGGGTGGCATTTTAATATCCTTGATCATCTCAAGATCGATTTCAATTCCAGTGTCGAATACAAACCCAAGGAATTTCCCTGAAGCTACTCTGAATGTACACTTTAAAGGGTTTATTTTGAGGTTTAATTGTCTTACCTATTTGAAAAATACTCTCAAGTCAAAGAGATGGTCTTTCTTTTTTCTACTTTTGACCACGAGATCATTGACATAGCACTCGACTTGATGATGAATGAGTTCATCAAGATTGAGTCATAGCCATTGGTATGTAACATTGTCATTTTAATTCTAAAAGGCATGACCTTATAGCAATAGATTCTGATCGGGGTTCTAAAAGCAATGTTTCTTTCATCTTCAAGGGCCATCTTTATTTGGTTATATCTAGATGAGCCATCCATGAAAGAGAAGACTGCATCAGATGAGGAAATGTCCACCATCGGCTCCAAGATTGGAAGTGGAAATTCATCTTTTGGACATGCCTTATTTAAATCCCTAAAATTGATGCATATGTGAATTTGGCCATTCTTTTTCTTAGGATGACTCTGGCTAACTAGGTAGGTATTTTTCCTCCTAGATGAAGCCAACATCGATTAGTTTCTTGACTTCATAAATGAATTGTTGTTCTATGTCTAATCAAATGCATCTAGGAGCTTGCTTAATAGGGTTAGCAGTCAGCTCTATTATTAGTTTATGGACCACTATGTCGAGGAATCTAGGCATCTCTTTATAACTCCATGCAAAGTAATCCTTAAACTTCATTCAATAGCCAAGTAAGTGGTTTCAATTTCATTCAACAAAAGAATTGATGTATGTCGATGGATCTTCTTAGTTCTAAGTTGATTTCCTTAAGCTTCGATGGTTGACTTGATCTCTTCTTCAAACTCTGGCGTGCATCTTTGACTTTAAAATCATCTAGATCATAGTTTCTAGCAACTCTCATATGAGTTAATGTGATTTGAAAAGAACTATCAAATTCCAAATGATTGGTAATCACTAGCGTAATCATCTTTGGACCCAATGTATTGAATCTAGTTCAGTCTTGATTGAGAACTTTTACATTTGTTCTTCCATATTCTCTCAGTAGTTTGACCTTGCTTTGACCAAGTATGTGCGATTAACCCTTTCTTTGCTAAATTATGAACACAAGATAAGTACCAATCAAAAGATAATTCTATTAAATCTTTATATGAATCATCCTCAAGTTCTACATCAACTTCTTGACTTGAGGATGATGCTCCCAGAAAGAACCTCTAAGTCTTCACACCTGTGGATGACTTAGGGCTTTCTTAACTACCAAACCCAACTTTTTGAGAGGAAAGTGGGTTTAGAGCTATGTTTCCCAACTGATGCATAACTGTTTCACATATAGACTTCAGTACACTAATGCTTTGCTTTGAAGCCCAATCTTCATCACTATCTAGCTCAAGTGTCACCTCAAAGGGAATCTACTTTTGAAAAGAGTTGGAAGGTGTGCTAACCATATAAGACTCATCTTATGAAATAGATTCTAAGTCTATATTGATAGCGGTGTACTCTTGGTTGGGACATATCTTCTATTGGTGGCCAATAAGGAGGTTTTCCACCCACTGCCTCTGGGCCTCTTCCTCTACCTTGTGGAGGTCAGTCATCCACCCATATGTTGAATGGAATAATGTGGGTGGAATCTAATGTTGTCCACTTCCTCCTCCAAGTATATTTCCACTCCCTTTTATTTTCTTTTTCATTTTATTTTCTTTTATTTTTCTCTTTCATTTTCTTTCTTTTTTATATTTCTTTTTTATTTTTAAACTTTAGCCAAGTTCAGAATAGACTTGTTGATTTTGAGGGAGGTAGTAGGCCGCATCCTCATATATGCCAATCTCGTGAACTGTAAATAGCTTGAGATCTCCTTTGACACAGTAATTAATCCCACCTCTCACAAACTTCATACACTGATGTAGAGAGGATGGAACTATGTTGTTCTCTTGTATTCATGGTCTCCCAAGCAAAGCGTTGAAATATGTATCAAAGTCATCAATGTTAAAATTTGCTTCGGTCTACCAAACATCTATCTCCAAGGGCAACACTATGTATCCTATGGCCTATTGACCTCACTTTTGGAGTGTGGATTCAATCTTCCCATCTTAGACTTAGGAGTCTTCTAGACACTAAGACTTCTCTAGTCATAAGACACTTCTAACAATTAGGTAAATATTTAACCTAAAGACTTAGAAGGGTTAACCATAGGATTAGGTTATGCCTTGGGATTAGGATAATCCACTACCTACAACCCAAATCCAATCCATGTTCACCTTCTCAAACCAAACCTCAAGTTCAATTCAAACATCAAATTCAAATTGAAATCCAAACACAAATTCTAAAACCAAATTATTAAAATCCATGATCAAATCCAAAATTGAAACCCTTCCTAAGCCATATGACCTATCCCATGGACTTAGCCAAATCTTAATCCAAATAAATCCAAAATCAATTGATATCTTCAATCATCTTCTTAAATATAAACCAAATCTACATTCAAATTATCAAAACTAAATAGAATTAATTCAAAACCCTTCCTAAGCCATATGACTTATCCCATGGACTTAGCCAAATCTTAATCCAAATCAAGTCAAACTCAATTGATTTTCTCATAAATCAATCATATTTTTAATAATCTTCACAAACTTAAATGAAATATGCATTTAATTCATCAAAACTAAATCAAATCAAATCAAAATCTAAACCTAAACTCCATGGACTTAGCCAAATGTTTTCATTCCAAAACCCAAATTCAATTGATTTTCTCATGAATCAATCATACCTTCAATCATATTCACAAATATAAATGAAATATACAATCATCAAGCCAAACCAAAGTCAACCCAAGTCAAACCCAACTTAACCTTTTGACTTGAAATGTTCAAATGAACCAAAACCCATTTGAACCCAAGCATTGCAATTGAATTTATATATCAATCCCAAATCCATATATAAACTCAACTAAATCAAACTCAACCAAAATCAACCAACTAAACCCAATTGGTCCACTTGACCAAAAGTGGCCAATTTGACTTATTGTGGCCAAGTTCTAATCCTACCCAAATTGGATTGAACCTAGCCGAAAAAAACCTCCCATCATGATTGTTGATCACCCTAGGTTGATCAATTGCAAATTGGGTCAAACCAAGTCAACTTGGTCATTTGACCAAGTCAACCCTTAACCCATATGAACCCAAACTAGCCAAATTGCAGCTAAGCCAATTCCTTGAAACCAATGATTCATACCAAATCAAAATCAATATTTGAATATGACATGACCTTTTGAGTCAAACCAAATTGAATTGACCCTCTTGACCCAAGTTGACCCAAATTGACCTAAAAGACTAAATTAGGTCAAATCAAAATATAAACCAAATTGATTTCTAATGGCTCAAATTCATTCAAAATTGATTGTTGAACTTGACCAAAGTCATGATTGGACCCAATTGAACTCAATTGACCTACTTAGCCCAAATTGACCTAAAGGTTCAAGTTGGCCTAAATCAAAACCAAATTATTGAAACCAAAGCCTACAATCATCTTCAATGGGTCAACTAAACCCAAACCAACACCCAACCCAAGCCAATTTGGCCAATTTGGCCAAATTAGTCAACTTAACACATTTGACCCAAATGAATTCAAATGAGCCAAAATCAAATATAAGCCAAACTAAACCAAACCAATTGAACCAAGACATCCCAAATAATCATATGAACTTGGCAACCCTTGGTTTGACCAATTTGACCAATTGATCAACTTTACCCAACCTAACAATTTGACCCAAATGAGTCAAATTGAGCCAAACCTAACCAAATCAACTCAAATTGACTTGAAATTTGGGATAACCCACTTTCGGCTCTTTTCAATTTTGCCCAAATCAAATCCAATGCTAAATGATCATTCTACCCTTGGGTCAAGGGCATCACATGAGACAAATCACCCATGTAAGTGGTCATTTCCATTCCTTGGCCACTTGGTACTCTCCCAATGGTCCACCTAAGCACCTAAGACACTGCCCAACCTAACCCAAGGGGTGGTTCAAATGACCATGACCCATGGGAGGTGAAATCACCTCACTCTCCCCATTGGAGCATTTGGAATCCATAGGACACCCATGATTCCTCCTTGGCATCAACACCTTCAACCAACCAAGCGCTAACCTTCTCTCCACCCATGACTCCACGAGATGGTGGACAACCACTAAGCTCAACCCCTTGTTTCCATTCAAACACACACAAAATCATTCCTCACATCCCTAATACCCAAGATATAGAGCCATGCCCTAAGCTCCCAAGCTTGTTCCTTAATCAAAAAATTCCATTCTCATCTGTCTCAAAATAGGACACTCCCATTTCTGACCTAACTTACCCATTTCTCTTTTAAACTCAAATTAACTTTGCATGCACCTTCCCTGAGCAAGAATGAATTATCTCCCAATCTTCTCGAGCATCGGAGGTGGGACTTGATCAAAGTCAAGCTCCAAATCATGTTCATGGCCTTTTGATGAGGAATTGATCAAATTATTGCTCAACAAGGCTTCATCTCCACTAGATGAAGCTTCCTAAATCATTTGATCCATCAGTCTTGAGCTCCTGTGAGGTATGCTTCCAAAATCGATCCTTAGGCAAAAATGGGTTGGAGCTTTTTGAAGAAAACTTGCATCTCATGTGATCTTGACCATTGGATCCCATCTGATTGATGTCATGAAGGTGTGGGATCCTTTTGGAGTTGATCTGAGCTTGGGTAAGCTTGAATCAAGTGAGCAATGGTGGATGGACTCCATTCTCCATCACTCATGTGATGTTAGATCCACCCTTCCATGATGAAATAGATGATCATTGATGATTCGCTAGATTGATCTTTTAATCCTATTAAGTGAATTAATCATAGTCATCGATCTTAGATCAAATGGGGATGAGAAAGCACATCGTCCACATGTAGGCACTAAGTCGGATAAGTTTAAGTAGCCAATCCTGCTGTGCCACGTGGAAAGCGTGTCACCATGTGTGGAAAGTCGCGTCAAAGATGTGGCACTTGGATTATGCTTTAGTCTTAATTAATCATTTTAAATGGCTAAAACTTCTAAAATCATAAAAATCATAGAAATAAAAAAATGCAAATAAATACTCATTTTAAAGGTATTTAATAAAAGAATTAATTAAAAATGATCTTAACTAATTTTAAATAGTAATTAAGGTTTGATTACAAAATTAATTTGCTTAATTACTTCTTAATTACTTGAGCAATTTATCCCAAATTTTGTGGGTTAATTTAATGGGATGACCTCTACCTCCAATAATTAGGAAAATTGATTAATTAAACCTTAACTACTCTTTTAAGTTAATTGATGATTAATTAATCCCATGAATAGTAATAAATTAGTTAATTAAGTTTATTAATCATTGTTCAGTAAGTGAACTAAGGAATAGGGTTGGGACCCTTTCCCAGTTCATTTCACCCTTTTTAAAATAAATTAATTAAGATTTAACTAATTAATTAAATCACTTAATCAAATTGAAATAATAATCACATCAGAGCATAATTAATTAAACCATGGGTTAAATCTTTAGGTGTTTAATAACCTAAAGGAGTTTAATGAAATTATGGTTAGTCCATATGTGTGGGAAAACCATAAGAGTAATTAATTAAGTCCTTTAATCTAGTTAACTATTAATCATGAGCAGATTACATTAGGCCCCTTTAATTTCATAGGATCATTGCAAGTTTATTTTCCATGCATATCACGTTGTCTCATAATTATTTAGTTAATTACTTTAAGGTGACATAGGTAATGGTAATTAATTCATCAAATTAAAGTTTCAACTTAATAACTCATAAAATCAACTTAATTACATTTCCTTAAATTAAATCAAATTACTAATGTGGGAATGGGTTTAAAATAACAAGTGATGATTTCTCTTCTCATCTTTAAATCAAATCAAATACAAAACTTAATTAATAAAGAAGCTTTGGTTTGCTTTAAATAATCTTATTTGATTTGATTGTCCTTAAGAACTAGTTTGGTTGAATGAATCACATGCTTATATTTGATTGTCCTATTTACAATCATGTTAAATTTGGTATGTCATTTGAATTCATGCATTCATCTTTTCAAATTAAAGTAAAATATAATGGATTTCCTTTTTGTAAGCTTTCATCTGTTGATTTAATCTAATATATGTGTGGCTATTATAACTATTAAATCCAAAATGTATTTTTCAAAAGCTTATAAATGAATAACAATATGTGTTATGATGCTAGTTATAAATACATAAGAAATGCATGTGCTTATAGCTTAAGTGTATGAATGTTGAGTTCTCTTTCCTCTATTCATGTGTTGATCTATATAAGATTGAATGGTAATGGGTATATAGTCTAAACATCCAGGGAACACAAGGCTTTAGCTAGCCCCAAGGAGGTCATTTGATTACCTCACTTCTCCGGTTTAATAATGGCATGTACCCATTTGATTTCACTCTTATGTATTTCAACTTTAGAATTTGGATAGAGCTTTAATTCATATATATAAATGATTCAATAAAAAATATACAATCTTTGCATGGTTTTCTTTCCCTCATTTATGTATACATCCATGTGTGTCCAAGAAAAGCAAGTATATATATGGACATCCGAGGCTTTAGTTAACCCCAAGGAGGTCATTTGATTACCTCACTTCCGATTTAAGAACAACATGTACTTGCCTATATGTATATATGTATATGTGATTAGTGAATGAAAATCCCATTTTACATTAAAATTGCATGCATTCATAATTGACTAAGTGGTTGAATTAATTAGCCATATGATTTGGAGCTTACTTCCTATGTTCATGTATATGAATTTACATATGTTTGAATGCAAATGGATATATAATCTGGACATCCTGAGAATACGAGGCTTTAGCTAGCTCCAAGGAGGTCATTTGATTACCTCACTTCCAGTTTTTAACGCACATGCCTATTTAATTTCATTCTTATGTCCTTTTGTTTAAGAATTTGGATAAAGTTTTAAATTAATATGTTTAAATAATTCAATCAAATAAAATATAAATTCTAAACATACACATACATTCATCATTTAAATGTGCTAAAATATATTGCATGTATAGATACACTTAGGATTAAATCATATGCATGTTACATGTGATGGAAAAAATGATTTAATATATGTCATGATGTGGTAGTAATTGAATTAAATTAATCTTAAGATGCCTTTCATTTTGAATAGGAATATTTAAAGTGAACTTAAACTTAGGATTAATTAAATCATTTAATAAGACATTCACTAAAGAGAACTAAATCAAATTAATATATTTTAGTAAGTGACTTAAAGTAGGGATGAAAGAGGGCAATCGTCGTTTCAACCTTTCATGTTAAATTGAATCCTTCTACACTTTAAAAATACAACACTAATTCCTAACAAGACTTACCACACAAGCCTTAATACACACATTAGAATTAAGTCACCACCAGCCCTAAGTTGGGATGGTGTATGATATGATGCATGTTTTGTTTTATGATGTATTATTTTAGATTGGATGTTAGGGTGTATGCTGCATGATATGCCAATATTAGCTTAATCATATTTTCTATAGAAGATTATGCTTAAGGGATGCTTAAAATAAATGTGAATGCTCTTTTTTGCAGTTGCTTAAATCTTAAAGCATAATCCAAGTTAGGACAGGTGGGCTTAGTTACCTATGTGTAGGGTGCTATGTCCAAATTGTAAATACAAATGCTTAGGATTATATGTATATTTAGCTAACCTCTATTTTGTAGGTGTTGTTAGATTTACTTTTTCCACATAAATGTAATTTTTGCAATAGGAATTAGGATTAGTGCTATGGGGGATTAGGATGAGCAGTGGGCAGAAGGCTTTGTCCTGGGGTGCCTTGTGATGCCTTTGAAGCAACCACCATCCAAATCAAGAAGAACCAAAAAGAGATATGAAGAAAGAAGACCTCCATAGCATTTAATACAATTATAATTATTCTTTCATATTCAGATTATATAAGGGTAGACCTCGACAATCTCTCTCTCTTGAGTTTTTTTCTTTTCACGATAGTTTATATAATTGTTTGATGTTATGTTTACATTGTGCATTAGGGCATGCTTTTATAGTTTCTTAAATGATTGATGCTTTAATGTGTGGCTTGGATGATTGGCTCTTAGGATAAAAAATAATGTTTTCTCAACTAATCACTCACTAAATTTTAAACAACTCATAACCTCATCATAATGCCTAAGACATAAATAAGATAATTAAAAGATTTAGCAACCCCTTAGATGGATGGTTGTATGTTTCACATCAAGGATCTCCATCCTTGCATGATAAAAGAATGCTAGACCTGTGAGGGCATCCCTTGTGGTGGAGCTTCTTCCGATTTGACCCACAACCTATTTCATCATGCATTTAGGCTCTCTCATCTTGTTCATTGAATCCTCTCAACATCATCCTTTCTTTTTGGAGTTTGGAAATGTTGATCCTGAAATAGGCAAGGGTTCTTAGACTCATAATGTTGACACGATACACCAGAAATCTAGATAGCTGTATCATGCCAACATCCAATAGAGGGGGTTGTAAGTTGTCCCTAGAGTAAGTCTTCATCGGAATGTAAGTAAATAAAACCTAAACCTAAACAAAAATAATAAACTTAAAATAAATAATAAATAAAACCTAAACCCTAAACTAAAAATAACTAAACCTAATAAACAAAATAAAATAAAATAAACCTAAACTAAAATAAATAAAACCTAAACCTAAACCTAAACCTAAAATAAAATAAACCTAAACCCTAAAATAAAATAAAATCTACCAATAAACCTGAACCTAAACTAAAAATAAAACCTAAAAAATAAACCTAAAATAAAACCTAAAATAAAAAAAAAAAACTAAACTAAATAAAATAAAAATAAACCTAAAATAAAATAAAATAAAATAAACTAAACCTAAACCTAAACCTAAAATAAAAAAGAAAAACCTAAACTAAAATAAATAAACCTAAAATAAAATAAATAAATAAATAAATAAATAAATAAAATAAATAAAATAATAAACTAAACCTACTTGGTTTACTTAATTTAAAATAAAAAAAGATATATAAAATATATATACAAACCCTACCTAAACCACCTAAACCTGATGCTAAACCCAAAGACCACCCAAAGCCTATTAAAAAACCTGACCTAAAACCTGACCTAAACCCTAAACAAACCCTAAACCCTAAACTAAATATATACAAATAATCTAAATAGATAAATAGATAAAATAAAACATAAACTAAACCTAAACCTAAACCTAAATAAAAAACTAAACTAAAATAAAATAATAAAACCTAAACTAAACTAAAAAAAACTTAAATAATAAACTAAATAAAAAATAAATTAAAACTAAATAAATCTAAACCTAAAATAATAAAACTTAAACTCAAACTAAAAAACTAAACCTAAAATTATAAAATAAAACAAACTAAACTAAAAACTAAAATAAATAAAAACTAAACTAAACCTAAAAACTAAAACCTAAACTTAAATAAAATAATAAATAAAAATAAACCCTAACTAAAATAAAGATAAACTTAAAATAAAACCTAAACCTAAACCTAAAATAAAATAAAACCTAAACTTAAACCTAAAAAATAAAATAAAAATAAATCTAAACTAAAAACCTAAAATAAACCTAAACCTAAAAAAATAAACCTAAAATAAAATAATAAAATAAACTAAAAATAAAAAAATAAACTAAAATAAATAAAAAATAAATAAATAAACCTAAACTTGGTTTACTTAATTTTTTTAAAACCATAAATTCTAAATCCTAAACCCAACCCTAAACCTACAATCCAAACCCTAAACCTAAACCATAAACCCAAAACCCCCTAAAGCTAAACCATAAAAGCATAAACTAAACCCTAAACCTAAATCCTACCAAACCCACCACTAAACCTAAACCTAAACCAGCTAAATATATTAAAAAAACTTAAAACACCTAATAAACTAAACCACTAACTAAAGAATGGGGTAACTTGGCTGATAACATCAGTCAACGGGCTCGGGTCTAGATCTGGTGGAAGGCGACAGATTATTACAATGGTGGTGGGGAATGTGAGTCTTGATATGGAGGTGTCAAGAGGTGGTTGGTTATGGAGATGGGAGGAGTGATGAGGTTACAGCGTGGTTGTGGAGGGAGATCGAGGATATGATGGTGGATCTAACTCTAGAGGTTAGGGTGGTTCTATGGAACTAGACAAAGCGAAGAAACGTCCGATCCGATTTCGCTTTTGGAACTATGTCTTTTATAGAGTTCTAGTTAACTAGGATTTTTGATTTATTCTATGTGTGATCATTTTTTATCTATGTAGTCGCTTCTGTCTTAGAAAACTTCGTGTGTTACTTGGTTGATAAAATCAAAGAAAAAGAAATGAATTTGTTCTCTGTAAAAAATACCAAAACCCAAAAATTAAACTAAAACCTAAACCTAAACCTAAAATAAACCCTACCCTAAACCCACAAAACCTAAAACTAAACCTAAACAAACCTAAATAAAATAAAAATAAAAATAATAAAACCTAAACCCTAAAACCTAAACCTAAACCTGAACCTAAACCCTAAACCCAAACCCCAAACCTTAAACCCTAAAAAAAAAAATACCTAAATTAAAATAAATAATAAATTAAATAAATAAAATAAACATAAATAAAAAAATTAAAATAAATAAAATAAACTAAATATGAAAACCTACTAATTTACTTAATTTAAAAACTAAACCCTAAACCTAAAAAACTAAACACTAAAGCCTAAACACTAAACCCAAATCCAAACCCTAACCCACTAAAACCTAAAAACAAACTAAACTCTAAACCCTAAACTTAAACCTAAGTTTTAGATTTTATTTTAGGTTTTACTTTAGTTTAGGTTTAGTTTATTTTAGTTTAGTTTATTTTATTTAGTTTAGGTTTGGGTTTAGGTATAGTTTTTTAAATTAGGTTTTTTTTTTTATTTTAGTTTAGGTTTATTTTATTTTTACTTTAGATTAGATTTTTTAGTTTAGGGTTTAGTTTTTTATTTTATTTTACTTTTAGGTTTAATTTTTAGGTTTAGGTTTTATGTAGTTTTATTTAGGTTTATTTTTAGTTTATTTTATTATATTTAGTTAAGTTTAGGTTTAGGTTTATTATTTATTTAGTTTAGTTTAGTTTAGTTTATTAGTTTAGGTTTAGGTTTATTTTATTTTGTTTATTTTATTTTTTTATTTTAGGTTTAGTTTTTTTTTTTTTTTATTTATTTTATTTTATTATTTTTTGGTTTATTTTTTTTATGTTTATTTTTTATTTATTTTATTTTATTTTTTGTTTATTTTATCTTTATTTTATTTAATTTTTATTAGATTTAGGTTTTAAATTCTTAGATTTATTTGTTTTAGTTTAGTTTAGGTTTTATTTATTTTATTTTAGTTTTTTTATTAGTTTATTTTATATTATTTTATGGTTTAGGTTTAGTTTTAGTTTAGGTTTTAATTTAATTTAATTTTATTTAGGTTTAGGTTTTAATATATAAATAAAATAAAACCTAAAACTAAACTAAAACAAAAATAAAATAAAACCTAAAAAAAAAATAAAAAAAAAAAATAAATAAAACTCATAAAATAAACTAAACTAAACTAAAAAAATAAACTAAAATAAACTAAACTAAAATAAATAAATAAATAAATAAACTAAACTAAATATAAATAAAATAAAATAAAAAATAAATAAAAAATAAACTAAATATACATTTATTTTAAAAAAGATCTAAACCTACCCCAACCTATAAACCCTAAACCCTAAACCCTATAAACCCTAAACCCTAAACCCTAAACCTTCCCTAAACCCTAAACCTAAAAAACCTGAACCCTAAACCACTAAACCCACAAACCAACTAAACTAAAGTAACTAAATAAATTAAAAAATAAACCTAAACCCTAAAACCTAATAAACCTAAACCTAAATATAAACCCTAAGAATGGGTAGAACCTTAATGATAGGAACATCACCATCAACCAGGCTCAGTCTATATCTAGCGGTAGAGGCAAAGGCGAGGCGGCGATTATCCTAGTGGTGGTGGGGGATCTAGAGGTGCTGGTGGATATGGAGATGGTGGTCGGAGCAGTGGTGGTTATGGAGGCAGGAGGAGTGACGGAGGTTACATCCATGGTGGTGGTGAAGGGAGAGATCGGGGATATGATGATGGATCCCACTACTCGAGAGGTGGTTCGGGAAGCTGAGAAACTAAGAATCGTCGATCATCGCTTATGAAACTATGCCTTTACAGTATAGACATTTCTTGTTATCTAGGGTTTTTGATTTGCTTATGAAACTGTGTCTAAGAAAACTTTCTGTGTTACTTGGTTGATGAAATCAAGAAGAAGTACTGTTGACTCTGAATTTGTTCTCTATTAAAAAAAATAAATCAAAATACTAAACCCTAGAACCAAAACCTTAAATCCTAAACCCTAAACCCCAAACCTTAAACCCTAAACCCCAAACCCTATACCCTATACCCTAAACAAACCCTAAACCCAAAAAAAGCTAAAAACATAAACCTAAACTAAATAAAACCTAAAAATAAAATAAAAAAAAAAAACATAAACCAACATAAAAAAATAAAAAATAAAATAAAAACATAAACTAAAATAAAAAATAAACCTAAACTAAACTATAAAATAAAATTTAAATAAAATAAAATAAAATTTTAAACTAAAAATAAAATAAAATTAAAATAAACTAAATGGAAATAAAAAAACTAATTAATTAATAAACTAAATAAACCTAAACCTATTTGGTTTTAAAAATTAAATATATATATATATATATACTCTAACCCTACCTAAACTGCCAGGCCCTACCTAAACCCTACCTATCCAGGCCACAACCAAACATCCTAAATAAACCCAAAAATAAATAACTGACCTAATAATAAAATAAACTAAAACCTAAACCTAAATAAAATAAAATAAAATAAACCTAACTAGATAAAATAAATAAACCTACTAAACCTAAACTATAAAAAATAAACCTAAAAATAAACCTAAAAAATAAATAAAATAAACTTAATAAAAAAATAAAAATACCTAAAATAAAAATAAAAACTAAATAAAACCTAAATAAATAAACCTAAAATAAATAAAATTAAATAAACCTAAATAAAAAAAACCTAAACATAAAATATAAAATAAAATAACCTAAAATAAAATAAATAAACCTAAAATAAACCTAAAAATAAAATAAAATCAAACATAAACCCAAATCTAAAAATAAAACCTAAAATAAAATAAATATAAACCTAAAAATAAACCTAAATAAAACCTAAAACCTAAAAATAAAAAATAACCTAAACTTAAAATAAAATAAAATAAACTAAAAAAATAAATAAATCTGACTTAAACCTAAAAATAAACTAAAATAAAAACTTAAACTAAAATAAAATAAAATAAAATAAACTAACTAATAAATAAAATAGCCTAAAATAAATAAAATAAACTAAAATAAACTAAATAATAAAAGCCCTGTTTCTTAATTAAACCTGATCAGAGGCCCTAGATCTTGACCCTAAACCTAGCCCTACCACCTACCCTAGGGCCAGAGTAAGATAATAAGATAAAACCATAAAACCCAGGCCACACCACACTGAGTCCCTCCCCTGGGCCACTGAGCCCTGGCCACCCTGGGCCCTATCCTGGGCCCAGACTGGGCCACAGGCCTACTGGGAGCACCTAAGATCTGAGGCCACTGATCACTGGGCCTGACTCACAAAACCCTGGGCCAGGCACTGGGCTGACTGAGGCCCACAGGCTCTAATACCAGGCCTAAGGCTATGCTAGGCTGCCCTACCTGACACTGGAATCCTAAGACATAGAGCCACTGAGCCACAAACAACTAACCTGAAGCCCAGGCCAAAACCTAAATGATCTAAAACTACTAATAAATGATAAACTAATAATAGATAAAATAAAAACTAAATAAATAAAATATAAAATAAGATAAATAACTAAAACTAAACTAAATAAAATAATATAAAATAAAATAAAACTCATTAAATGGACTAATACTAAAATAAAATAAAATAATAAATCTAATAAATAAAACATAAAATAAAATAAAAAAATAAATAAATAAAAAATAAATAAAAAAAATCTAAAAACTAAAAAAAACTTAAAACCTCGAATAAATAAAATAAAAAAATAAAAAAAACTAAAAAAAAACTAAAATAAATAAAATCTAAACCTAAACCTAAAATAAACTAGACATAAACCCTAAAATAAAATAAAATAAAATAAATAAAATAAAATAAAATAAATAAAATAAAATAAAATAAACTAAAAATAAACCTATAAAACTAAAAAATAAAACCTAAAAAAATACCTAAAATTAAAACCTAAAAAAATACTAAACATAAAATATAAAATAAAACCTAAACCTAAAAAAATAAAATAAAATAAAACTAAACTACATAATAAACATAAAATAAAATAAAAAACTAAATAAAGACTTAAATAAAATCTAAAAAATAAAATAATCTAAATAAAATAAAATAAAATAAATAAATAAATAATAAATAAACTAAATAAACTACTTACTAATTTACATTTTTTTTAACCTAAAAACCCTAAACCTAAACCTAAAAAAACCTAAACTCTACCACCATAAACCACCACCCAAACCTACTACCCTAAACCCTCCTAAACCTAAACCTAAACCCTAAAAGCATAAAAACCTTAAATCTTAAACCTAAATCCCTAACCCTAACCCTAAACCTAAACTCAAACACTAAACCTAAACCTAAAGTAACTAAATAAATTAAATAAATAAACCCTAAAGCCTAATACCTAACTCTAAACCTAAACTAAATAAAATAAAGTGGGGGGAACATCGACATACATCAGTCAGTACATCTGGGCGTGGAGGGCGAAGATGAATATGGCAGATATCATGGTGGTGGGGGATCTAGAGGTGTTGGTGGATATGGAGGTGGTGGTTAGAGTAGTGGTGGTTATGGTGGTGGGAGGAGAAAAGGAGGTTACAGCCGTGGTGTTGGCGGAGGGAGAGATCAAGGATATGATTATGGATCTCGCTACTCGAGAAGCGAGGGTGGTTCTGATGGGAACTAAGGAAAATAAAGCATGATCAATCGATCTCACTTATGGAACCATGTCTTTGAAATAGAGATGGTTCTAGTTATCTAAGGTTTTGATTTTCTATCGTGCTCAATTTTGATCTATCATCACTTATGTCTTAGAAAACTTGGTGTTACTTGTTGTTGAAATTGAAAAGAAGAAATGTTTAATCTCAATTTATTCTCTATTAAAAACTTCCCAAATCCTAAACCTTAAACCCTAAACCCTAAAAAAAAAACCTAAACCTAAACCCTAACCATAAACCATAAAAAAACACTAAACACTAAACCTAAACTCTAAACACTAACCCTAAACACTAACCTAAACCATAAATATTAAACCTAAACCTAAAGTAATTAAATAAATTAAAAAAAAAAAGCTAATATTTAAACCTAATAAAAAACTTAAACTAAACCTAAGAATAGGCTAAACCTTGATGACATGAACATCACTCAAGGCTCAATAGATCTGAGGATCTGAAGGCGGTGGAGTTATCTGATGGTGGTGGGGATCCGGGTGGTATGGGGTGTTGAGTAGTGGTGGTTATGGAGGTGGGAGGAGCGATGAGGTTACCATGGTGGTGGCGGAGGAAGAGATCGGGATATGATGGTGGATCTACTCGAGGTGAGGTGGTTGATGGGAACCAGAGAATTGAAGAATGGAACGGTGCTTATGGAACTATGTCTTTATAGAGAAGGTTATAGTTATATAAGTTCTTGATTTGCTCAATGCATGCCCATTTTTATCTATGTCACTTGTGACTTAGAAAACTTGAGTGTTACTTGGTTGATGAAATCAAAAAAGAAATGTTGAATTTGAATTTGTTAAAACCAAAACCTAAACCCTAAATAAAACCCTAAACCCTAAAACCCTAAACCCAAAACCCAAAGTAAACCCTAAAGCCTAAAACCTAAAACTAAACCTAAAAATAAAATAAAAAATAAAACTCAACTAAAATAATACCTAAACCTAAACCTAAAAAATAAACTAAAATAAAAACCTAAACTAAAATAAGTAAACCCAAAATAAATAAACTAAACTAAATAAAATAAAAATAAACCTAAATAAAATAAAAAATAAAATAAATAAATAAAAACTATGTAAATAAATAAAACTAGTTTTTTAATTTAAAAAAAGGTAACCCTAAATCTTAAACCCTAAACTATATACCCTAAACCCCCTAAACCCTAAACTCACTAAATACACATACTGACCTATAAACCCTGGTTAAAACCAAACCAAAACCTACTCATAAACCTAAACCCTAACCCTGAGCATAAACCTTACCCTCCCTAAATCCTAAATAAACCCTAAACCCACACACTAAACCTACAACTCTAAACCCAAAACTAAACTAAAAAACCCTAAACCCAAAGCATAAACCTTAAAACCCTAAACTAAACCTAAACACTAAACCCTAAACCTAAACCTAAGCCTAAAAACCTAAACCTAAACCTAAACCAAAGTAACTAAATAAATTAAAAATAATCTAAACCTAAAACCTAATAAACTAAACACAAACCTAAGAATGGATAGAACCTTGACAACAGAACATCATCATCAACTGGCTCAGTCTAGTTCGGTGGAGGGAGAACTCGGTGGCGGTTATCTAGTGTGGGGGGATCTAGAAGTCTGGTTGATATGGAGGTGGTGGTGGGTGTAGTGGTGGTTATGGAGGAGGAGAAGTAATACCATGGAAGGGAGAGATCAACGACATGATGGTGCATCCCGCTACTCAAGAAGTCAGGGTGATTCTGATGGGAACTAGAGAAACTAAAGAACGACCGATCTGATCTACTGCTTATGGAACTGTCTTTATTGTTGAGATAGTTCTAGTTATCTAGGGTTTTTTATTTGCTCTATGCATGCTGATTTTTTTGTCTATGTCTTGTGTCTTAGAAAACGGGGTGTTACTTGGTTGATGAAATTGAAAAGAAGAAATGTTGAATATAAATTTGTTCCCTATTAAGAAAAAACCCAAAACTCAAAACCCAAAACTAAAACTTGAACCCAAAACCTAAAACCTAAACCTTAAACCCTAAATCCTAAACCTAAAACAAAAAATATAAAAAAATAAAAAAGAACCCAACCAGCACTAAACCCTAACCCCACAACACTAAACCTACAACCTAAACCCTAAACCCTACAAAACCCTAAACCCAAAACTCTAAACCCTAAACCCTAAAAAACCTTAAACCCAAACTATAAACCTAAACCTAAACCCTAAACCTAAACCCTAAACCCTAAACTAAACACCAATCCCTAAACTTAAAACTAAAGTAACAAAATAAATTAGAAAATAAACTTAAACCCTAAAACCTAACAAACCTAAATAATAAGAATGAGTAGAACCTTGATGGTAGGATCATCACTGGAAACCAAGCTAAGTTTAGATCTAGCAGTGGAGGCAAAGGTGGAGGTGGTGGTTATCATAGTGGTGTTAGGGGATCTGGAGGTGCTAGTGGATATGGAGGTGGTGGTCAAAGCAGTGGTGGTTATGGAAGCGGGAGGAGTGATGGAGGTTATAGCTGTGTTGGTGGCAGAGGGAGAGATCATGGACATGATGCTAGATCCTGCTACTCAAAAGGGGTGGTTCTAATGGGAATTGGAGAAACTGAAATTGAAGAACTATGTCTTTATAATAGAGATGATTCTAGTTATCTAGGGTGTTTGATTTGCTCTATGAGTGCTCATTTTTTATCTATGTCATCGCTTGTGTATTAGAAAACTTGGTATGTTACTTGGTTGATGAAATCAAAAGAAGAAATATTGAATCAATTTTTCTCTTAAAACCAAAATCTTAAATCTAAACTAAAACTTGAACCCTAAACCTAAAACCTAAACCCTAAACCCTAAACCTAAAAATAAAAAATTAAAATTAAAAAAAATGAAAACCTAAACCTACAACACTAAACCTATAACAAACCCTAAACCTAACCTAAACACTAAAAACTAAACCCTAAAAAACCTAAACCCTAAACCCTAAAAGCATAAATAATGAAATCCTAAACCCTAAACCCCAAATCCTAAATCTAAACCTAAAGTAACTAAATAAATTAAAAAATAAACCTAAACCCAAAAACCTAATAAACTTATAAACCTAAACCCTAAGAATGAGCAAAATCTTGATGACAAGAACATCACCATCTACCGGTTCAGTCTAGATCTCGGTGAGAAGGCAGGAGGTGGTAGTGATCATAGTGGTGGTGGGGATCTAGAGTCTTGGTGGATATGGAGGTGGTGGTCGAGTGGTGATTATGGTGGTGGGGAGGAGCGGAGGTTACAGTGGTGGTGGCGGAGGAGAGATCGAGATATGATGGTGGATCCGCTAGTCGAGAGGAGTGGTTTTGATGGGAATGGGAAGAAAGAATGGTCGATCGATCACTTTTGGAATTATATCTTTACTAGAGATGGTTCTAGTTAGCTAATGTTTTGATTTGCTCTATGTTCTCATTTTTTAACTATGTCATCGTTTGTGTCCTAGAAAACTTAGTGTGTTACTTGGTTGATGAAGTCTAAAATAAGAAATTTTGAATATGAATTTGTTCTCAATTAAAATAAAATAAAAACATAAACCCTAAACCATAAGCTAAAATTTAAACCCTAAACATAAAAACTAAATCCTAAACCATAAACCTTAAAATAAAAAAAATAATAAAAAAACCAGAATCTTATACCTTAAAATTGACAACCCTAAACCCTAAACCATAAACTCTAAAAATCTAAAAACCTAAATAAAATCTAAATAAAACCTAAATAAAATAAAAACAAAAATAAAATAAGAATAAAATAGACCTAAAATAAAATAAAATAAAACTAAATAAAAACCTAAACCTAAAAAACAAACCTAAAAACAAATAAAAAAAACATAAAACTCAAACTAAAGAAAAACTTAAACTTAGAATAAAAACAAAATAAACAAAATAAAGTAAACCTAAACATAAACAAAATAAATAAAACTAAAATAAAAAGCACCTAAACCTAAACCTAAAATAAACTAAACCTAAACCTAAACCTAAATCTAAATTAGAAAAAATAAAATAAACTAAAAGTAAACCTTAAACTAAACTAAAAAAATAAACCTAAAATAAATAAAATAAAAAAACCTTGCCTAAAAATATAAAATAAAACCTAAACCTAAACTTAAAATACAAAATAAAATGTAAACCTAAAATAAAATAAAATAAAACACAACTAAGAAAACCTAAGATCTAAAATAAAAAAAACCTAAACTAAAATAAATAAACCTAAAATAAATAATTTAAACTAAAATAAAAATAAAACATAAACTAAATAAAATAAAAATAAAATAAACTCACATAAATAAAAATAAACTAAATAAACCTAAACTCTGGTTTCTTTTTTTTTTTAAAAAAACCTATATCCTAAATCCTAAACCCAAACTCTAAACCCTAAAACTAACCCTAAACCCTAAACCCTACTGTAACCTAAACCTATAAACCTAAACCTAAACCCTAAATCCTAAACTCTAAAACCCTAAACCCTACACACCCTAAACCCTAAAACAACAAACCTAAACCCTAAATCCTAAATCAAACCTACAACCACAAACTCTAAACCCTAAAACAAAATAACCCCCAAACCCAAAATAACCCTAATAATGAGAACCTTGATGGCAGAACATTATCATATTAATTGCTAGATTTGATGCGGTGAAGAGGTGGCAGTTGTGACATTGATGGTGGGGGATATGGAGGTGCTGGTGGATATGGAGGTGGTGGTCGAAGCATTGGTGGTTATTGAGGTAGGAGGAGCGACAGAGGTTACAGCCATGGAGGTGGCAGATGGAGGGATCTGGAATATGATGGGATCCCAGGAGGTGGGGTGGTTAATGGGAAGACAAATTGAAGAATGGTGATCCGATCTCGCTTATGGAACTATCTTTATAGTAGAGACGGTTCTAGTTATCTATGGTTTTTTATTTACTCTATGGGTGGTCATTTTTGATCTAT
>JAKCPB010001437.1:0-102263 GCA_021442155.1 Cymbidium sinense | reverse complement strand
TGGGTTGATTTTGGTTTGGCTTGACGATTGTAGATTTCATTTATATTTATGAATATGATTTAAGGTATGATTGATTCATGAAAAAAATCAATTGAATTTGGGTTTTGGAATGAAGGAATTAGGCTAAGTCCATGGAGTTGGGTCATGTGGCTTAAGTTTAGATTTAGATTTGGTTTGATTTAGTTTTGATTACTTAAATGTATATTTCATTTAAATTTGTGAAGATGATTGAAAATATGATTGATTAGTGAGAAAATCAATTGAGTTTGACTTGATTTGGATTAAGATTTAGCTAAGTCCATGGGATAGGTCATATGGCTTAGGAAGGGTTTTGATTTAATTTGATTTAGTTTCCTTTAGTTTTGATCATTTGAATGTAAATTTGATTTATATTTAGGAAGATGATTGAAGATATAAATTGATTATGAGAAAATCAATTGATTTTGGATTGATTTGGATTAAGATTTGGCTAAGTCCATGGGATAGGTCTTATAGCTTAAGAAGGGTTTCAAGTTTGAATTTGATCATGGGCTTCAATCATTTAGTTTTGGAATTTGGGCTTGGATTTGGATTTGAATTTGATGTTTGAATTGATCTTGAGGTTTTTCTTGAGAAGGTGAACATGGATTGGATTTTGGTTGTAAGGTAGGTTGATTATCCTAATCCTTAAAGCATAAATTGATCATATGGTTAACCCTTCAATGTCTTTAGGCTTAGATTAATTGTTTACCTAATTAATAGAAGTGTCTTATGACTAAAGAAGTCTTAGTGTCTAGAAGACTCCTAAGTCTAAGAAGGGAAGATTGAATCTGCACTCCAAAAGTGAGGTCAATAGGCCTTAGGCTCCATAGTGTTGCCTTTGGAGATAGATGATTGGAAGACCAAAGCCAAGTTTCACATTATAGACTTGGATACAAATTTCAACGCTTTGCTTGGGAGACCATGAATACATGAGAACAACATAGTTCCATCCTCTCTACATCAGTGTATGAAGTTTGTGAGAGGTGGGATCATATTGTGTCAAAGGAGATCTCAAGCCATTTATTTCAAGAGGTCATATATGAGGATGCACTTTACCTCTCTCTCAAAATCAACAAGTCTACTCTCGTGAACTTGGCCAAAGTTTAAAAATAAAAGAAAAAGAAAAAGAAAATGAAAGAAAAAGAAAAATAAAAAGAAAAAGAAAAAAAGAAAAGAAAAGAGAAAATGAAAAAGAAAATAAAAGGAAGTGGAAATAGACTTGGAGGAGGAAGTGGAGCCTGACATTAGATTCAACCCACAATTCATTACTCCATTTGAACATAGGGGTAGGATGATTGACCTCCACCGTGCGTGGAAGAGGTTCACAAGCAACCCATGGGTGGAAAACCTCTTATTGGCCACCCAATAGATAAGTCTTATATGGTTAGCACATCATCCAGCTCTTCTCAGCAGTAGATTCCCTTGGAGGTGACACTCAAGCCAGATAGTGATGAAGATCGGGCTCCAAAGAAAAGCATAAGTGTATCCAATTATAAATGTGAAACTATTAGGCATTGGGAAACCTTAGCTCTAACCCTACTTTCCTCTCAAAATCTCGAGGTTTGGTACTTAAGGAAGCCCTAAGTCATCCATAGGTGAAGACTAGAGGTTCTTGAGCATCATCCTCAAGTCAAGAAGTTGATGTAGAACTTGAGGATGATTCATATAAATATTTAATAGAATTACCTTTCGATTGGTACTTGCCATGTGTTCATAATTTAGCAAAGAAAGGGTTAATCCCACATACTTGGTCAAAGTACAAGTCAGACTATTTTGAAAGAATATGGAAGAACAAATAAAATAGCTCTCAATCAAGATCGAGACTAGGATTCAGTATAGTGGGTCCAGTCGATGATGATGATTAATGCTTAGTCATCACCAATCATTTGGAATCTGATAGGTTCTTTTCAAATTACATTAACTCATATGAGGAGCTTAGAAACTTGATGATTATATGATTTTGAAGTCAAAGATGCACCACTAGGGTTTGAAGAAGAGATCAAGTCAACCATCGATGAGCTCTAAGAAATCAAGTTAAGAACTAAAGAAGATCTACGCCCGACATACATCAGTTCTTTATTGAATGAAATTGAAACCAATTACTTAGTAAGCTATTAATTGAGTTTATGGACTACTTTGCATGGAGTTATAAAGAGATGCTTGGATTGGCTCCTGATGTAGCAGTCCAGAAACTAGTAAAAGAGCCTACTGCTAACCCTATCAAGCAAGCTCCTAAACGCATGCGATTAGATGTAGAATAATAGATCATTTATGAAGTTAAGAAACTAATCGATGTTGGCTTCATCTAGGAAGAAAAATACCCTACCTGGCTAGCCAGGGTCATCCTAGTTAACAAAAGAATGGCCAAATTCACATATATGTCAATTTTGTGAATTTAAATAAGGCATGTTCAAAAGATGAATTTCCACTACCAATCTCGAAGTTGATGGTGGACATTGCCTCATCAAATGTAGTCTTCTCTTTCATGGATGGCTCATTTGGATATAATCAAATAAAGATTGCCCTTAAGATGAAAGAAACACCACTTTCAACCTCGATCAAATCTATTGCTATTGATGCCTTTATTTTAAAATGCGCGCTACATACATGGACTATGACTCAAATCTTTGAAGAACTCATTCATCATCAAGTCGAGTGCTATGTCAATGATCTCATGGTCAAAAGAAGAGAAAAGGAAGACCATCTCTTTGACTTGAGAGTAGTTTTTGAATAGTAAAGATAATTTAACCTCAAAATGAAACCCCTAAAATATGCATTCGTAGTAGCTTTAGGAAAATTCTTTGGGTTTATTGTCTGACACCAGGGAATCAAATAAATCTGGAGAAGATCAGGCGATATTATAAATGCCACCCCATAAAAGTTTACCTCAACTTAGATCATTCCAAAGGTGGTTGGCATATCTAAGATGATTTATATCCAACTTATTAGAAAGATGTCAGCCATTGTCAGCACTTGTCAAAAAGGATGCCCAGTTCAAGTGGGATGACAAGTGTGAGGATGCCTTTGAAGACATCAAGCATTACCTGATGACATCATCGATTCTAGTAGCCCTTATCATGGGTAAGCGGCTCATACTTTACATTACTGTGTTACATGACTCCCTTGGTGCTTTATTTTCCCAAGTCAATGATGAAGGGAAGGAAAACACACTCTACTACCTCAACCATCATTTAATCCCTGATGAGGCTAATTATCCACCCATTAAGAAGCAATGCCTAGCTTTAATCTTTGCATCCCAAAAGCTACAGCACTACGTGCTTCCTCATAAGGTAAACTTAATCTCTAGGATCAATCCACTATAGTATCTCACGAAATAGTTGATATTATCCTGATTATTGGCATGAAGGTCCATGATCCTCTCATAGTCTGACATTACATTGGTACCCCTCCGCGCAATGAAATGACAAGCGCTTATTGATTTCTTAGCAGCACACCCACTTTCTGCTGACTCTCCACTTAGTGATGATCTCTACGATGAACAAATCGTGAACTAAAAGGATGCTAGTATTCATCGCTAGGAGATATACTTTGATGGTGCGACTTCCTCTCAAGATAGGCAGGGGTAGGAATAATTTTCTTAACTCGGAACCATGATGTGATGGGATTCTCATACCATCTGTCCAATTCTTTCACCAACAATGAAGCTAAATATGAAGCTCTAATTGCCAGTCTGGTGTTAGCCATTACTCTAAGCATCCAAAACATCAACATCTTTGGGGATTCTTAGCTAATTATCAACCAAATCACTAGGTCTTATAAGGTTATAAAGCCTAAGCTCCATCACTACCACAAATACACCATTGAGTTGTTGGCCCAAATTCCAAAGGTTACTTTTTATAAGATTCCTCAAGGAGAGAACATCATAGTATGCTTTAGCCAAGCTTGCCAGGGAGTTGGCATGTCTAGAGGATGAGTCCATATCAATAAAGGTCCAAAATTGACAAGTCTTATCTCTTATTGATATTGAACTCATCAAAAAGTACTCTCTTGAAGGAGAGGTTTCCATTGCCAAGAAGGATGAGGAGTTAGATTGGAGGCAACCATTCATGGATTACCAAAATAATGGCAAACTACCTCAAGAGAAGTCTCAAGCCCATTAGATGAAACATAGAGCACTTTCCTATGCTCTTGTGGATGGTGTCTTGTTTCAGTGATCTTTCAATCATATGTGGTTATGTTATTTAGACAAGCACGAAGCCCAGAAGATCGTGATTGACGTACACTCAAGATTATGTGGAGCCAACCAATCAGGTTCGAAGATGAAAGCCAAGATCAAGAGACTAAGATACTACTAATCATCGATGATCAAAGATTGCATGGATATGGCTAGGCGATGCCACTAATGTCAAATATATGGTGTGGTCCTACACCAACCACCCAACATTCTACATCCTACATTGGCTCATGGACATTTGAGTGTTGAGGTACTGACATAGTGGGTATAATTGATCCTCCTTCTAAGGGTCATTGGTTCATCTTAATTGCTACTGACTACTTTTTCAAATGGGCAAAGGAGATTTCACTTAGAGAGGTCACAGCTCAACATGTGCTCTAGATTTTGAGAACCATATCATATATAGGTTCGGAGTGCCTTGACAAATTATATCTTATAATGGTATTACATTCAAGAGCATCGAGATCAATAATTTTACCAGAGACACAATGTAGATTGGAGATATTCTACCATCAACTATCCAAATGAAAACTGCTTAGTAAAAGCCTTCAATAAAATGATCATCCAAATTCTAAAGAAGACACTCGACAACAACAAGCGATAGTTGCATGATCAGTTAGTTGAAGCATTATGGGCCTATCGCACCACATAGAACTCCAACTCGCTACTCTTTTCTCCTTAGTGTATGGGTCCAAATCCATTCTACCATTAGAGTCCAACCCTCATCACTAAGGATAGCTATGGGTAGCAAGATCAGAACAAAGCAGAATGCTAAGTCGGTTAGAAGAGCTAGAAGGTTTGGAGGAGAGATGCCTGCAAACTTGCTAAAACCTCGAGTGGTATGAAGCTAAAAGGTTTCAAGCTCATAATAAGTTGGTCTGTCCTAGAGCTTTTCAAGTAGGAGTGCTTATTTTAGTTCTAAGGAGATTGATTATTGCCCGTCGTAATATGGGAGGCAAATTTGTACCCACTTGGGAAGGCCCTTTTGACAAAGAGAAGGTCAACCAAAGAGGATCTTATTAGCTTATTAATCACAAGGGGGAGTGCCCAATGCTTTCAATCAATGGGCTCTACCTAAAGAAATATTATAAATCATGTTTGAAAATAATTATTAGAAGAAAAAAATTCCATTTTGAATTCAATCTCTTCCATGTTGAAAGTATTTTTGTTTGTGAATCCATTGTGTTTAGGGTAGGTGTAAGGAACCCGAGCAACATCCTATCCTTCATCGACACAACACAAACACAAACTGCACACAAACATATAAAATAAACACATCCTTTGTCTCAGGCTACTATGAGTTGAGATAAGCCCCTAGTGGCACTCACGGTAGTTGCTCTAAGTTTGGTTACCGCTAGTGTGTCACCTCAATGGTCTTCTTACTTTAGAGGATGTAAGTGCTATGCTTTCCTTCCTTACTCGCCGATGAGCCTTGTTAGTTTGGTAGGCCTATGGTCGAAGCTATCTCATGTTGGCTTCATTTAAGAGGATGAGTGTACTATGCTTTCTTGGATTCCTCTTCATGACGACTAGGTCGAGTATATTTGAGGTTTAGCATAAGTCTCCTAGTGGATCCTTCCCTCCCGACTGCTTCAAATCTGATTCTAGTCCTTCTTCAGGGCTCCCTGCTTAGTAGTCACTCTAGGTCAGATAGCATCTGCGACAGACTATCCGATGATCAGTTCCTCTTAGAAAGTTGTAAGCCAACATGTTTTTTTCCGTGATCATTGATCATTGGACAACGGGACACCTTATGTTGGTTGGTTCTCACTATCGATGGATACACCACTCATGCTGATGGATACACCTTAGGTTGGTTGGTTCTCTTAGGATACACCACTAATTGTAGATGTAAGCTGCTATGTTTTCTCCTTGAGTTGGCCACCGCATACATATAAGCTTTCTTTTCTAGGGCTCAAGATAACGCCCTTAGCAGCACCTCCCCTGTGAGCACTATATTGGGATCACATCATTTGGGACCCCATTTTGACACTACTCGATTACTATCTGATTCGATAACACCCTTTCCTAATAACCACAACTATGGTTGGAGAGTTCATCCTATGGATGTGCAGATTCTCCCTTGGTCCAGTAAATCTAAGATAGGCCAAGGTCGACATAGCCCCTTCTTAGTGTGGTCCCTCGCACACCAATAGGGTCCACACAAACATATAAACAAAATATATATTCACTTATGGATTAGGAGGACACCCCTAGTGGTACCTTTTCCTAAGCAAGCATCTTATCTTTAGGGTAGTGCCAACAAAACTCCCTATAGGAATCACCTAACTACTCTTGAATTGATATAAGTACCTAGCGACATTCACTCAGTAGTCACCCTAAGTCAGGTTCAATTTGTTGTGCTACCAACAGGTAACCCCAATGGTTGTTCCCTACTTTAAAAAATGTAAGTCTACTATGCCTTCTTCCTAGCACCACCATTGCACACCGAAAGGCAACCCCTCAAGTTGGCTAGCTCTACCCCACAGCTAGTATACTATCTTTTTGGATTTGTAAATCTAAGATAGGACAAGTCCAATATAGCCCCTTCTCAGTGGGTCCATCACACACCGACATGGTCCATAAATTAAATCTATCAAATTTGACCAGCTCACATCCCAGATATGCCCTTTCCAAATCAAACTAAACCAAATAAACTAGATCATAATCAAGAGAAGGGGTTATCATAGGTGGTGGGGGATCTGGATGTGCTGGTGGATATGATGGTGGTGGTCGGAGTAGTCATGGTTCTCGAGGTGGGAGGAGTGGTAGAGGTTATAATCATGATGGTGGCAGAGGGAGAGATTGAGGGTATGATGGTGGATCTCGCTACTCGAGAAGCTGGGGTAGAGACAGTTTTAGTTATCTAGAGTTATTAATTTTACTTTATGGGTGCCCATTTTGGATCTATATTATCGCTTTTGTCTTAAAAAACTTGGTGGGTTACTTAGTTGATGAAATCGAAAAGAAGAATTTGTTATCTATTAAGAAAAAACCAAAACCCTAAACCCTAAACTAAAACTTAAACCTAAACCAAAACCAAAACCTAAACCCTAAACCAAACCTAAACACTAAAAAAATAAATAAAAAATAAAAAACCCTAACCTAAACCCAAACCCTAAAACCCTAAACCCTAAACTAAACCCTAAACCCTAAAACCATTAACCCTAAACCTAAAACCCTAAACCCTAAACCCAAAACCCTAAACCTAAAACCTAAACCCTAAAACCTACAACTAAACCCTATACCCCAAACTAAACCCTAAACCCTAATCCCTAATCCTCAAAACCTAAAACCTAAAAACCTAAACCTAAACTAAATAAAACCTAAAAATAAAATAAATTAAAAAACTAAAAGCTAAATAAAATAAAATAAATAAATAAAACTAAAACCTAAACCTAAACCTAAACCTAAAAATAAAATAAAAAATACAAACTAAACTAAAATAAAATAAATAAAAACCTAAACTAAACTATAAAATAAATTAAACCTAAGAATAAAAAATCTAAATAAAATAAAAACTAAATTTAAAATAAAAAATAAAATAAACTAAAATATAATAAAATAAAACTAAATAAAATCTAAACCTAAAAAAATAAACCTAAAATAAATAAAAAAATAAAACCTAAACCATACTAAAAAAAAACTAAACCAAATAAAATAAAATAAACCTAAACCTAAACTAAAATAAACTAAACTAAAATAAATAAACCTAAACCTAAACCTAAACCTAAACCCAAACTAAATAAAATAAAGTAAACTAAAATAAACCTAAACCTACACTAAAAATAAACCTAAAAGAAAAACCTAAATCTAAACCTAAAAAATTAAATAAAAGCCTAAACCTAAACCTAAAATAAAAAAATAAGACCTAAACTAAAATAAAATAAAATAAAATAACTAAAACTAAACCTAAACCTAAACCTAAACCTAAAAATAAACTAAAATATAAAACCTAAAATAGATGAACTAAACTAAATAAAAAATAAACCTAAATAAAAAATAAACTAAAATAAAGAAAAATAACATAAATAAACCTAAACCTTCCTGTTTTAATTTTTTTTAAAAAAACCCAATTTCCTAAATCCTAAACCCTAAACCCTAAACTCTAAAACTAACCTTAAACCCTAAACTCTATACCTACAACACTAAACCTACATAAAACCCTACACCCTAAACCCTAAATGCTAAACACTAAATCCTAAACCTTAAAATCATAAACCATAAAACCCTAAACCCTAAACCCTAAACCTAGGTTGAGCTAATTTTTATGAAAGGTGATCTTAAAGAAGTTAGTGAAGTGGTTGTGAAATATGAAGTTAGTGTTGTTGCTCATGTTGGTCTTATTGTAGCTATTAATGTTGTGGTTCCTCCAAGCAACAATGGTCTAGATCCTTCATAGACTTCTTTCTTCCAAGTTCTCAACATCCCAACTAAGATCAACAAGGGTACAGTTGAAATTATCACCCAGTTGTGCAGATTAAAAAAGGCGATAAGTTGGGATCCTCAGAGGCTGCTCTGCTCATTAAGCTAGGAATTATGCCATTCTCTTATGGCCTTGTCGTTCAGTTTGTGTTTGATGATGGTTCGATTTTCAATCTTGAGGTGCTTGACCTCACTGAAGATGATCTCATCTAGAAGATTTATGTAGTCCTTTCAATGTTCACTTCTCTCTCACTAGTCCTCTCTTATCCCTCCCTTGCTGCAGTGCCCCACATGTTCATCAATGCTTACAAGAATGTCCTCACCATCATGATTGCCATTAATTACACATACATGTTGGCCAAGAAGTTTAAGGAGTATTTGAAGGATCTTAGTAAATTTATTGGGGCTGTTGCACCTGAGGCTTCTGCTGCTCCTACTTCTGCTACTGTTGCTTTAGCTGCTGTAGTGGAAGAGAAGAAGGAAGAGCCTACTGAGGAATCTAATGATGGTATGGGTTTTAACTTGTTCGACTAAGCTTTGTTGGCCTTTTATAAAATCAAATTTAATTATCTTTTAGAGCTAAATCATTTTGTGAAATAATATTTTTATGAATTTTTGAATTGCATTTTATTTTATCATGTTTTATTAGTCGTTAAAGGATAACAACTTGTTTGATTTGGTAATTTCTTGTTTGTTAAGAAATCATTTGTGATTTTTTCTTAAAAAAATACCTAAACCCTAAATCCTAAACCCTAAACCCTAACCCTAAACCCTAAATCCTAAACACCAAACCCTAAACCTAAACCTAAAGTAACTAAATAAATTTAAAATAAATGTAAACCCTAAAACCTAATAAACCTAAACCTAAACCCTAAGAATGGGTAGAACCTTGACGGAAAGAACATCACCATCAACCGTGCTCTAGATCCGTGTTGGAGGCTAAGGTGGAGGCAGCATTTATCATTGTGGTGGTGGGGATCTGGAGGTGCTAGTGGATATGGAGGTGGTGGTGAGCATTGGTGGTTATGTGGGGAGGAGCGAAAGACAAATGGTGGTGATGAAGGGAGAGATCGAGGATACAATGGTGGATCTCGTCACTCGAGAGGCAGGGTTGGTTCTGATGGGAACTGAAGAAACTGAAGAACGGCTTATCCGATATATAGCTTATGAAACTATGTCTTTATAGTAGAGGCGGTTCAAGTTATATAGGGTTTTAGATTTTCTCTATTCATGCTCATTTTTGATCTGTCATCGCTTGTGTCTTAGAGAACTCGATGTGTTACTTGGTTGATGAAAAAAAAAGAAGAAATGTTGAATAATTTGTTCTTTATTAATAAAACCCAAAACCCAACCCTAAACTAAAACTTGAACCCTAAACCTAAAACCTAAACCCTAAACCCTAAATCCTACTTTTCAACTAAATATGGATTTGGAAGAAGGTGAACTCCCTCTAAACACTTGGATATTTCTTTTAAATCTATGACCAATGTTACTAAATCTTACTCAGATGATGACTCTAGGGGAAAAGAAAATGTCCTCCAAACTTGTCATGCTAAAAAGAATAAAATGTTAAAAATTTCCTCAATTGTCCAAAAACACTAGATCTGTAGCCTCTCCTCTCTCTTAATTAACCTTTGCTTAACCCCCCTTTTTTATCTTCCTTATGTTTAATTTTCTTGTTTGGAATGTTAGTGGGATCAATACCCTCTCTATTTGTAATCATATTAGAAATCTTTGTTGCATTCATTATATTTCTATTTTTATTGTTCCAGAGGTTCTTATTCATGCTAATAAAATTAACCATGTTGCTAGAATGATCAATTTTAATAATTTTTTCTCTAATGTTAATAATAAGATTTGGTGTTTTCAGAATAATTTCATTGAGGTCTCCTTGATGACTTTCATCAAGTTGTCAATGCTCACATCTCTTATGGTGATTATTGTGTTTTGGGGTCTTTTTATTTATACATCTTGTTATAGATCTCGTATAATCTTCTTTGGGATAATTTAAAGGATTTTGCTACCTCTATCAACAAACCTTTATTTTTTGGTGGTGATTTCAACACCATTTTATTCTCATCTGAACGAAGTGGTGGTTGCTCTCTAATTTTCATTCCATGGAAGATTTCTCCAATATGATTCTTGATTGTAATTTGATTGATATTAGATTTAAGGGATCTAATTATACTTGGTAAAACTCTAGACTTTGGCAATGGTTGACTGATTCTTTTAATACTCATTGGATTAGTCAATGGCCAATTACTTCTATTGACCATTTAACCAAAAATCATGCTCCTCATGGTTTCTATTAAAGATAATTCTAATAGAATAAAACCCCTCTCCTTTAGATTTTAAAATATGTGGATCCAACATATTAATTTATTAACTATTATGGCTAATAATTGGAAAGCTCCTTTACATCCTAATAATTTGATTATGGGGATGAATAGTCATTTGTTTAAACTTAAAAGACTTAAACAAAATTTATGCTGGGGAAACAAGCATTCTTTTAAAAACTTTTGCTAATATGAAAGATATGGAAAGATTGGTTTGTGATCTTGAAGCCTCTATTATGCTGATCCTTCTAAGATTACTGACAAAAGATAAACTTGTTAGCTTCCAAAATATGAAAGAGACTTATTGGTGCCAAAAAAGCTACTAGTATACATATTATGGATGGATGGGAATACTAGGTATTTCCATGCTTTGGTTAATAAAAAGAGAGCTTTAAATAATATTCAAAAAATAAAAAATGTCAATGGAGATTGGATTATGGAGAATAATGATATTAAGGAATCAGTTATTAATTACTTTAGAAATATGCTTAATAAGAATTGCTCTTATGAAGCTATTTCATAAATAGACTTGATTCCTTCTATTATTACTAATGAAGATAATGATTTTCTTACCATTGTGCCTAATGAAGATGAAATTTTCAAAGTTCTGAATAGCATGAACATAGATTCTCTTGCAGGTCCAGAGGGTTTCACTGCTTAATATTTTCAAAAATGTTGGTTTATCATTAAAAATGATTTGATTGATGTTGTGATTGATTTTTTAATGGTAATCCTTTTTCTAAATATTTTTCTAGTACTTCTATTGTTCTCATACGTAAGAAAGATAATCGGACTATTGGAGTGATTTCAGACCTATTAGTCTTTGCACATTCTTCAATAAGCTGATTTTCAAAATTCTTGCCAACAAATTTAGTCCTTTACTCAATAGAATTATCTCTCTCAACCAAACTAGTTTTGTTAGAGGTAGATCCATTTCTGACAAGATTTTACTTGCCCAAGAATTAATTCATGATCTTGATGCCAATACTCGAGGTAACAACATTCTTTTCAAGTTAGATATTATCAAAGCCTTTGAAAACATCTCTTTGGATCTCCTTTTCCATATTCTAAATTTATTTGGCTTTTCTAATAAATTTATTTTTCTTATTAAATATTGTATTAATAATGCTTGGTTTTTGATTTTGCTTAATAGGGATGCCTTGGGTTTCTTTCCCTCTTCCCATGGCTTATGACAAGGGGATCCTTTATCTCCTACTTTATTTATTATTATTGTTGAGTACTTATCTAGGAGCATCAATGATTTATTCTTAAATAATCCTAGTATGTACTACAAAATAGTTGGTGGTCTTCCTATTTCCCATTTAAGTTTTCTGAGATGATTTATTATTTTTGCAATGCTTCTATTCATCACATCAAGCATCTCAAGTCTTTTTTAAATAAATTTAGTAGAGAAAGTGGTTTCTCTATCAATGATACAAAAGTTATTTTGTCACTTCCTCTAGTATCTCTAATAATAAAATTAATCAAATCTTTCATATCACTAATTTTAAACATCAACACTTACCTCTTAAGTACTTGGGTGCTCCGCTCTTGAAAGGCCCAAAACATTCCCATCTCTTTGACGAGTTAATTCAAAAAAATTCAAATAAAATTTTTGTTTGGGAATTCCATTTACTTTCCTTTGGTGGTAGGCTCACTATCCTTAAAAGCACTCTCAACTCAATGCCTCTTTATTTGATTCAAACTATTATCCCCACTAATGCTACACTTATCAGAATTGATCATTTTCTTAATAAATTTTTTTGGGGCTCAAATAATTCTGCCAAAAGAATGCATCAGACATCTTGGCATAAATGTTGTGGTCCTTCGGGAGAAGGTGCTCTTGGTTGCAAGCCTATTCGTGAAGCTATCACTGCCTTCTCTCATAAACTTTGGTAGAATTTTTGAAAGAATGATAGCCTTTAGGCTATGTTTATGATGGAAAAATATTGCCAAGGAAAACACCCCTTTAATTGTGCTTATAAAGTTGGTCACTCTCGCTTTGGAAAAGGCTTTGCTCCATTAAATGGGTTGCCAAATCATTAATATCTTGGGGTATTTAGTCAAGTTCTTCCTTCTTTTGGCAAGACAATTGGATTGGCAATCTATTGAAACTCTTTTATCTACCCACTCTATATCAAAGTTAGTTCTTTTGGCTTAATAATAATTGGAATGAAAGCAAACATGGGAATTATATCCCTATTTCTCTTTTGACAACTTTAGAAATATCCCCATTTCTTCTAACAAACGACCAAATTCTTTTAAGCTTTCTTATAATGGTGACTTTGTTCTTAAAGAGGTTTGGAATTTTATTAGAGATAAACAATCCCTCTAATGTTTTATTAAACTTTGGAACAATATCACTCCCATTTCTTATTCAATTTTAGCTTGGAGGATTTTGAATAACTTTATTCCTGTGGACTCTTTGCTCTGGACTAAAGGGTTTTACTTACCTTCAAAGTGCTATTGTTGCTTTCATATTGAAAATGTAAATCATGTTTTAGTCAATGGTTCCATTGCTTCTAAATTATGGTTTTAGTATGATGATTTATTTAATACTAACTATTTCCAGGGTTCTCTTTCTTTATATCAACTTCTTGAAGTCTATTTCAAAAATATAGTGAAAGGTCATATCAAAGTTTTAATTGATATTACCCTTATCCGATTCATCTAGATGGATAGAAATGATGCTAAAGATCTGGTATTCCTATGAACCATAAAAGGAACCTGGGAAAAACTAAAAAAAATTCAAGCTCTTTTTAATGCCAATCTTATTAGTAATATTCATTTTAGAGGTTATAAATTTGTGGCTAAAAGATTGGGTATCATTCTACCTGAGTTTGACTCTTATAAAAGTGCTAGGATTATCCATTGGATCAAACCTAAAGAAAATTTGATTAAAGTGAATATTGATGGTTTTGTTGCTTCCAATAAATATGGCTGTGGTGGTATCCTTAGGGATTCTAAAGGTACTATCATTTGTGCTTTTGCCTATCCTCTCAAAGCCTGTTCTGTTATTGCTGAGCTTTTGGTTGTAAATAAAGTTATTGAAATTTGTTTAAATAGAGGTTTCCTCAACATCTGGATTGTAGTTGATGCTCTCTTGCTTCTTGACATGCTTAATTACAATAGAAATGGGAATGCTGAATTATTTTAACTTCTTAATCATACTAAAAATCTTCTTTCTCAAGTTTGTTTTAAAATTTCCCACATCCTTCATGAAGGTAATGCTTGTGCTAATTACTTGGCTAACTTTGGTGCCAACTTAACTAAGTTCACTTTATTTGACAACCAAACTTTTCCTACACTATTAAGAGGTTTGATTAATCTAGATAATACTAGATTGCCTTATCTCAGTTATAAATTCTTGGCTTAGTTTTGCTATTGGTTTTTGATGATCTTTTGCTTTTGCTTGCCCCTTATTAAACCCTCTTTGGGTTGTGGTTATCTACTTATTTTTCTCTCTTTGGCTAGAGCTTGGTTATGTTTTAATCTATTACTTTTGGATTGGCCTTATTTTTACTACCTGGTGGTTATTATAAGTGCAGCCTAGGTTCTTTTGGTTTTTTCAGCTTGGTGGCTTCTATCTATCTAGCTAGGTGTTTACCACAATTTTCCCTTGGCTACTTTTTATATCCTCCTTTGGGTTGTGGCTATCGCTAATGTAGGTTTTTCTTCTTATGGGTTTTTTGCCTCTTTCTGGCTGCTTGCTAACTTACCTAAGTTGGATCCACTGGTGGTTGATAGGCGTTGTTGGCGCTTTTGGTCGGTTAGGTTGGTTAGATGGTGTTTTTGGCTATTTTTATTTTCTATTGGTGACTAATGGGGACCATTGGTGGTTTATCTCGGCTTGATTTTGGCATGGACATTATGGGTTGGTCATATTTTCTATTTTGTTGACTGGGGCTTGGTGGTTGGTTTTGCTAATTTTGTTTTGTTTCTTTTGGTTATGGTTTTGACCTCCTCCTATATTGGCCTTCCTCTCTTGCATGGCTTTGGATTTGGGTATTGTTCTTGATTGGCTGGTTGAAGGCTAGTTATGGCCTCGCTAGTGGCTTGGTTGGGTGCTTTTATTGCTATTGTTCCTGTTGGTTGGCTTGTAGTCTATCTTACTGGGCTTTGTACCTTTTTACCTTTGGCTGGTTGCTCTACTTACCTAGATCAGATTTTATTTTGCATTGGTTGGGTTTGGTGGTTACTATTTGCTTCTACCCTTTCCCTGGCTATCTTGGGTGATTTTGTCTTGATGACTGCTATTGGTCTTTACACTTACTTGGGTCTTCTAGGTGGTGGTTAGGAGGATATGTTATCGGCTAGTTTTGGTTGTATTAGTTGGTTGGAGGGGTGGCTATTTTGGCTGCTTTTTCCTGGTCCTTTGGTGACTACTCTGGGAACCTACTGGTGTTCTTTCTATGACATGTATTTGTGGTTTCCTCCTACTTTTTTTTCTCTCTTGGTATAATGATTTTTTTCTGCTTTGGGTGTAGCCTTGCTGCCCACCCCTTTTGTAGTTAGGCTGGGTGTTTTACTGGCTCTTTTTCTTTTATTGTAGGATATAAGCACTTGTGTTTTCTTTTACTCTTATTGGTTTGTGTTGTTACCATCATAAGTTTGCTCCTTTTGATTTTGTTATTCCTTTTGGTGGTGGCTTTGGTGGTGCTCCTAATATTGCTACATCTATGATGGTTGGTTGATTATCTTCCTTATTGGTTGTTCAAGTGTCTTGGTGGTTATTATGTCTGTTTGGAGGATTTTGTAGCCTTCTGGATGATGGACTTTGATGATGGGAAACACAGGGGTATGCTATGATGGCCTTGATGTTTCCCACTCTTTCTTCTTTTATTGGTGCTATATGTAATTGTAACCCTTCTCCGTTTGGATGCATACACATAGTGTTGCTCCTTGAGATGATTATAACTAGCTGAGCCTTTTTTTTTTACTCATTTTATTTGCTCTTACTTTTATGCTTGCTTAATTGTACTCATCCTTTCAAAAGTATGTTGAAGATTTCTTTTATAGGTTGGGAGAGTCTTGTAGGTGGATCTTGCTGGTATCAGACGGACCAAATGAAGTTTGCTGCTGCTCACATGGATTTTCTACTATTGATTTTTTTGTTTTTCTTTTGCTTTATTTCCTTCATTATTGAAATAGTTAGGGGATTTATATCTTTAGGATTTATTGTAGCTCTTTAAGCATTAGGTTAGAGATTACCCCTTTAAGGACTTTGTACTTTTTCTTTATGTCAATAAAATTTCCTTAATTTCCTTTAAAAATAACCTTAAACCTAAAACCTAAGCCCTAAACCCTAAACCCTAAATCCTAAAACCCTAAACCCTAAACCCTTAACTCTAATACCTAAAATCTACAACCCTAAACCCCAAACCCCAAACCCTAAACACTAAACCTTGAACCCTAAATTGTAAAAATCTAAACACATAAACCTAAACTAAATAAAACCTAAAAATAAAAAAAATAAAAAACCTAAACCTAATTAAAATAAAAAAAACAAAATGAAAACCTAAACAAAAACCTAAACCTAAACCTAAAAATAAAATAAAAAATTAAACTAAAATAAAATAAATAAAAACCTAACCTAAATAAAATAAAATTAACCTAAGAGTAAAAAACCTAAATAAATTAAAAACTAGACGTAAAATAAAAATAAAATAGAAAATCTAAATAAAAACCTAAAACTAAAAAAATTGAAAAGACATAACCTAAAAAAAAAATAAAAAAAAAACCTAAACCCTAAATTAAAAGAAAAAACCTAAACTTAAAATAAAAATAAAATAAACCAAAACCTAAAATAAAATAAACAAAACCTAAACATAAACTTAAAATAAACTAAACCTAAACCTAAACCTAAACTAAATAAAATAAAATAAACTAAAAATAAACCTAAACCTAAACTAAAAAAATAAAACCTAAAATAAAAACTAAAACCTAAACCTAAAAAAAAATTAAAATAAAAAACCTAAACCTAAACCTAAAATAAAAATAAAATAAAAATAAAACTCTTAAAAAATAAACCTAAACCTAAACCTAAAAAAATAAATAAAAAAATAAAATGCTAAACTAAAATAAATAAACTTAAAATAAATAAACTAAACTAAATAAAAAAAATCAAATAAACTAAAATAAATAAAAACTAAACCTAAACATAAAACTAATAAAACCATAAACCTTAACCCTAAAATAACTAAACCTAAATAAACACTAAACCTAACCCTAAACCCTAAACCCTAAATCCTAAACCTAAACCTAAACCCTAAACCCTAAAAAAACCCTAAACCCTAAACCCTAAACCCTAATCCTAAACCTAAAAACTAAAGAAACCCTAAAACCTAAACCCTAAACTAAAACCCTATACCCTAAATCCTAAACCTAAATCCTAAACCCTAAACCTAAACCTAAAGTAACTAAAATTAAAAAATGAACCTAAACCTTAAAACTTAATAAACCTAAACCTAAGCTTAAAACCCTAAGAATGGACAACCTGACATAGAATATCACTATCAACCGTGCTCACCTAGATCCTGGTGGAGGCCAAGGAGGCAACGTTATCGGTGGTGGTGGGGATCTAGAGGCCGGGTGGATATAGAGGTGGTGGTGAGCTATGGTGGTTATGGAAGCAGAGGAGCCATGAAGGTTACAATCGTGGTGGTGGAGAGATCGGGATATGATGGTGGATCCCGCTAGGAGGGGTGGTTTTAATGGGATTGGAGAAATTGAAGAATGACCAATCTGCTATGGAATTATCTTTAGTAGAGATGTTCTAGTTAACTAAGGTTTTGATTTATTCTATGCGATCATTTATGATCTATGTCATCGCTTGTGTCTTAGAAAACTTGGCGCATTAATTGGTTGATGAAATCGAAAAGCAGAAATATTGAATATGAATTTGTTCCCTGTTAAAAAAACCCAAAAACCCTAAACCCTAAACTAAAACTTGAACCCTAAACCTAAAACCTAAACCCTAAACCCTAAAAACCCTAAACCCTAAAACCTTAAACCCTAAAACATAAACCCTAAACCCTAAACACTAAACCCCAAGCCCTAAACCCTCAACTAACCCTAAACCCTAAACCCTAAACCTAAACTAAAATAAATAAAACCTAATGCTAAACCAAAAATAAACTAAACCCAAACCTAAACCCTAAATAAAATAAAATAAACTAAAAATAAACCTAAACCCAAACTAAAAAATAAAACCTAAAAATAAACTTAAAACCTAAACCTAAAAAAATAAAATAAAAACCTAAATCAAACCTAAAATAAAAATAAAACCTAAACCTAAAAAAGTAAAATAAAAAAAAAATAAAGCTAAACCTAAACCTAAAAAAATAAACTAAAATAAAAATCTAAATTAAAATAAACAAACTAAATAAATAAAATAATAAAAATAAAGTAAAATTAATTAACTAAATAAACCTAAACCTATGAGTTTACATAATTTAAAAAATAATAAAAAAAAAACCAAACCCTAAACCCTAAACCTCAAAACTAACCCTAAACCCTAAACCTACAAACCTAAATCCTAAACCCTCAACCTTAAAACCCTAAACCCTAATCCTAAACCCTAAACTCCAAGCCCTAAACCTAAACCCTAAAACCCTAAACCTTAAACCCTAAACCTAAATGCTAAACCTTAAACTCTAAACCCCAAACCCTAAACCTAAACCCTAAAAACCTAAAAACCTAAACCTAAACTTAATAAAACCTAAAAATAAAAAAAATAAATAAACCTAAATCTAAATAAACTAATAAAAAAATAAAATAAATACCTAAACTAAAACCTAAACCTAAAATAAAGATAAAAATAAAATAAAATAATAAATAAACTAAAATAAATAAAATAAAAAGAAACTTAAACTAAACTAAAAATTAAATTAACCTTCAAATAAATAAACCTAAATAAAATAAAACTAAACATAAATGAAAATAAAATAAACCTAAAATAAAAAACAAAATAAAACCCAAACCTAAAAAATAAAACAAAAAATAAATAATAAAATAAAACTTAAACCCTAAACTAAAAAAATAACATAAACCTAAAATTAACAAAATAAAATAAACCTAAACCTAAACTAAAATAAATAAAACCTAAAACTAAACCTAAAATAAACTAAACCTAAACCCAAACTAAACTAAATAAAATAAAATAAACTAAAATAAACTTAAGTAAAACTAAAAAATTAAACCTAAAAATAAACCTAAAATAAAAAGCTAAAACCTAAACATAAAAAAAGAAAAATAAAAACCTAAACCAAAACCTAAAAATAAAGAATAAAACCTAAACCTTAAAAATAAAATAAAAATAAAACTAAACTAAAAAATAAGCATAAACTTAAACCTAAACCTAAAAAATAAACTAAATTAAAAAACTTAAACTAAATAAATAAAGCTAAAATAAATAAACTAAACTAAACAAGAATAAAAAATAAACCTAAATAAAATTAAAAAATAAAATAAACTAAAATAAAAATACACTAAATAAACCTAAAATTACCAGTTTACTTAATTTAAAAAAAAACCTAAACCTTAAACCATAAACCTTAAATCTTAAACCGTATACCTATAACTCTAAACCCTATTGCCTAAACCCAAAGCTATCCATAAATCATAAACCCTAAAGCCTAAACACTCAAAACTCTAAACCCTGAAGCATAAACTCTTAACCCTAAACCATAAACCCTACCCCTAAACCCTAAACCCTAAAACCCTAAACACTAAAAACTAAAACCCTAAACCCTAATCCCTAATCCCTAACCCTAAACCCTAAACCCTAAACCTAAATGCATCAACCCTATAACCCTAAACCCTAAACCCTAAAGCCTAAAGCCTAAACAATAAACCTTAGGGGATCACACATGCATTGTACATGACATGTGAGGGCAGGGGCATAGAAGAAGAAAATCACAGGGGATAAGGTTTGAATTTGATTTGATTATATGATTTGTGGAAAGACCATTGGGGATAAGAATCAATTCACCAAGGATTAAGATTGAATCAAATTTAATTTGTTTTCTTTTAATTGATGTGGAGGCATATCTAGAGATATGTGCCCGAGTCCGGGATCTGCATATGATCTTCCACTAAAGAAGTAAGTTCGAGCTATCCACTGAGGATTAGGACTTGAGTTTAACTTCATAGATTTGTTTGGGGATGTATCCACTCAGGATAAGAGTTTGGTTGGATTTCTTGGATTTAGACTCTACAGGGGGAGTTGGTTTAATTTGGATCCATTGGGGAGGTTGGTTATGAATTTAATTTGTTTGCTTGACTTATTTTTATATGATTTGGGGCTCCACTAGGGAGAATGGTGTGATTTAACTCAACTGGGGAAAATTGGATTGGGTTTAATTTAATCTGAGTTAATGTATGGACCCTGTCAGTGTGCGATGGACCCACTGAGAAGGGGTTATATTAGCCTTGACCTACCTCAAGTTTACAAATTAAAAGGGATATTCTATTGGCTATGGGGTAGAGCTAGCCAACCTAAGGAGTTGCTTTTTGGTGTGCAATGGCTGTGTGCTAGGAAGAAGGTGTAGCATAGTTACATCTTTCAAAGCGAGAAACAACCACTAGGATACCTATTGGATGCACAACAAATCAAACCTGGCCTAAGGTGACTACTGAGTGAATGTCACTGGGGACTTATGCCAACTCAAAAGTAGTTAGGATTAATTTTATCTTAATTTCATGTGATTTGATATAGTTTGTTTGGTTTTGTTTGATTTTGAATTGAGGCATATCCACTAGGGATGTGAGTCAAATTAAATAGATTTAATTTATGGACCTGATGGACCCATTGAGAAGGGGCTATATCGACTTGTCCTATCTCGCATTTACAAATCCAAAGGGATAGTCTACCAGTAGGGTAGCTAACCTAAGGGTACCTGCATGCAATGACTGTTAAGAAGGCATAGTAGACTTACATCTTCTAAAGTAGGGAATAATTGATGGGTGACCTATTAGTAGCACAACAAATCAAACTCAATTTACAAGCTACTATTGAGTGAATTTTGCTAGGGACTTATATCAACTCAAGAGTAGTCAAGCGATTCCTAAAAGGAGTTTTGCTAACACTGCCCTAAAGATAGGATACCTGCTTGGGAAATGGTACTGATAGGGGTGTTCTCTTAATCCATAAGTGAATATATATTATGCTTATATGTTTGCATAGACACAATTGGTGTGCAAGGGACCACACTGAGAAGGGGCTATGTTAGCCTTGACCTATCACAAATTACTAGACCAATGTAGATTTGACATCCATAGGATTCTCCAACCATAGTGGTTACTAGAAAGGGGAACTATCCACCGACAATAGGTGTCTAAATGGGGCAAAGGATGTGATCCAAATATAGTGCCCATAGCCGCCTGGGCATTATCCTCAACATTAAAAAAGTAAGCCTATAGTTGTACGATGGCAAACTCAAGGAGAAAGTGTAGTAGACTTACATTTTCCATGAGTGGTGTATCCTAAGGTGGGAGAACCAACCAACCTAAGGTGTATCCGTTAGCATGAGTGGTGTATCCGTCAATATTGTGAGAACTAACCAACCTAAGGTGCTCTTGTGCAATGATCAACTAGAAAGAAAGCATGTAGCTTACAACTTTTCAAGCAAACCGATCATCGATACTATCATCGACGATAGATGCTATCCGACCTAGAGTGACTACTAAATGAGGAGCTCAAGAAGGACGACCCAAACTTGAAAATGAGGGAAGGAGCCGCTAGGGGAGTTATCCTAAACCTCTAATATACTCGACCTAGTCAATGCATGAAGGCTAATCCAAGAAGAAAGTGTAGCAGACTCACATCCTCTTAAACAAAGCCAACATGAGGTAGCTTACTAGCCACGCAGTAAGGCCTATTAAACTAATAATGTGCTCGTCAGTGTCAAATGGCCAAATAAGTAAAGTGTAGCAGACTTACATCCTCCAAACCAAGAAGACAACTAGGGTAACACACTAGCAAGGTAGTATGACTCCTAGAATAGTACCGAGTGAGTGCCAGAGGCATTATCTCAACTTGAGTTGCAGACAAAAAGATATGTGTTTATTTTATATGTTTGTGTGTAGTTTGTGTTTGTGTCGATGAAGGATATGATGCCACTCGGGTTCCTTACACCTACCCTAAACACATCATGGCGGATTTGTAAACAAGAATACTTTCAACATGGAAGAGATTAAATTCAAAATGGAATTTTCATTGATGATAATAATTTTCAAACATGATTTATAATATCTCTTTAAGCAGATCCCATTAATTAGAATATTTGGGTGTTCTCCCTTACGATTAATAAGCTGATAAGATCCTCCTTGGTAGGCCTTCTTTATAGAAAAAGGGCCTTCCAAAGTGGGTTTAAACTTGCCTCCCATATGATGGGCAACACCCTCTTCAAACTAAAATAAGCTCTTACTTGAAAAGCTCTAGGCAACTTGTGAGCTTCAATCATTTTAGCTTTGTATAACTTGAGATTGCCCCGCATGCCTCTCCTCCAAACCTTCAAGCTCTTCTAACCACAACTTGGTGTTCTCCTTTGTTTTATCCCACACTATCCTTAGTGATGGGAGTTGGTAGAATGAATTCAACCCATACACCAAGGAGAAAGGAGTAGATTAAGTTGGAGTTCTATATGTGGTGTGGTAGGCCACAAGGCTTCAACTAACTACTAATCCCAGTATCGCTTTTTATTAATGTGTGTCTTCTTTAGTATTTGGATGAGAGTTAAGTTGAAGGCTTCTACTAAGCCCTTTACCCTGGATTGTAGAATATCTCCAATCTATGTATGTCTCAAAAATTGATCTTGATGCTCTTGAATGCAATACCATTATCAGATATAATTTGTCAAGGAACTCCGAACCTATATATGATATAGTTACTAAAAATAGGAGCACATGCTGAGTTGTAACTCTCTCTGTAGAATCTCATTCGCCCCCATTTGGAAAAGTAGTCAGTAGCCGCTAAGATGAATCGATGACCCTTGGAAGAAGGAGGATCAATCAGACCCACTATGTCGGGACCCCAACACTCAAATGGCCTTGAGGCCAATGTAGGATGTAGAATGTTGGGTGGTTGGTGTAGACCACACCGTGTATTTGACATTGGCATCACCCATATCCATGCAATCTTTGATCATTAATGGCCAAGATTCTTGATCTTGGCTTTCATCTTCAAACCATTAGGTTACACATAATCTGAGTCAAGATCATATGAGCTTCATACTTGTCTAAATAACCACATATGATTAAAAGACCGCATAAGAGACCATCCACAAGAGCATAGGAAAGTTCTATCGCTTCATCTAATGGGCTTGGGTTCTCTTGAGGTAGTTTACTTTATTTAGGTAATCCATGAATGGTTGCCTCTAAACTAACTCCTCATCCTTCTTGGCAATGGCAACCTCCCTTCAAGAAAGTACTTTTGATGAGTTAATAAGGGATAAGACTTGTCTATTTTGGACCTTTATGGATATGGATCCTCCAGACATGTCAACTCTTTGGCAAGCTTAAAAACGCTCCTTAAGGAATCTTATAAATGGTAACCTAGGATTTGGGCCAACAACCCATCATGTACTTATGGTAGTGATGGAGCTTGAGCTTTATAACCTTATAGGAACCAATGATTTGATAATTAGTGAGAATCTAAGATGTTGATGTTCGGATGCTTAGTAATGACTCCTAACTGGCAATCGAGCCTCATATTTAGCTTCATTGTTGGATGAACATGATATGAGAATCTCATCACATTACGGTCTATAGTTAAGAGAACTATTCCAACCCCTGCCTTTCTTGAAATAGTAGATTGTGATTCTTCTCCTCTTTGAGAGGAAGCCGCACCATCAAAGTACATCTCCCAATGGTAAATGTTAGTATCCCCTAAGTTCATGACTTGTTCATGAGCATCATCGGAGAGTCAGCAGGAAGTTAGTGTGTTGCTAAGAAATCCACTATCGCTTGTCATTTCACCGCACGGAGGGGTACGAAGGAAATGTCAAACTGTGAGAGGATTGTGGACCGTCAAGCTAACTATCCGATAGCATCAGCCATGTCATGAGATATTGTAGTGGATTGATCCTAGAGATTAAGTTCACCTTATGTGAAAGCATGTAGTGTTGTAGCTTTTGGGATGCAAAGATTAAAGATAGGCAATGCTTCTCAATGGGTGGATAATTAACCTCAGTAGGGATTAGACGATGACTGATGTAATAGAGTGCATTTTCCTTCCCTTCGTCATTGGCTTGGGACAACAAAGCACCAAGGGAGTCATCTAACACAGTAGTGTAAATAATGAGTGGCTTGCACGAGATAGGGGTTGCCAGAACTAGCAGTGTCATCATGTAATGCTTGATGCCTTTGACGGCATGCTCACCCTTATCATCCCACTTGAACTTGGCATCCTTTTTAACAAGTGTTGAGAATTGCTGACATCTTCTCAATAGGTTGGATATAAAGCATCCTAGATACTCCAACTGCCCTTATAATGATCTGAGTTGAGTTAAACTTTTAGGAGGTAGCATTTCTAATATCACCTTGATCTTCTTCGAATTGATTTTGATTCCCTAGTGTTGGATAACAAACTCAAGGAATTTCACTGAAGCTACTATGAATACACACTTTAGGAGGTTCATTTTGAGGTTAAATTGTCTTAACTTTTCAAAAACTACTCTCAAGTCAAAGAGATGGCCTTCCTTTTTTTTTACTTTTAACCACGAGATCATCCACGTAGCACTTGACTAATTGTTGAATAAGTTCATCAAAGATTCGAGTCATAGCCTACTAGTATGTAGCACCAACATTTTTAAGCTAAAAGGCATGATCTTATAGTAATAGATTTTGATTGAGGGTTCTAAAAGCAGTGTTTCTTTTATCTTCAGGGGCCATCTTTATTTGGTTAAATCGAGATGAGCCATCCATGAAAGAGAAGACTGCATGAGATGAGGCAATGTCTGTCATAAGCTCCAGGATTGGTAGTCGTAATTCATCTTTTTGACATGCCTTATTTAAATCCCTAAAATTGAAGCATATGTGAATTTGGCCATTCTTTTCTTAATTGGGATGATGTCAAGCAACTGTAGGGTGTTTTTTTCATCCTGATGAAGCCAACATCAATTTTTGACTTCATAAATGACCTTATTCTATGTCTAATCCCATGCCCTAAGAGCTTGCTTGATATGATAGTAGTAGGCTCTATTGCTAGTTTATGGACTACATGAGCCAATCCGTGCATCTCTTCATTAATCCATGCAAAGCTCATTAAACTCAATAGCCTAACTAAGTCATTGGTTTTAATTTCATTCAACAAAAAATTGATGGTATCTATCTTTAGTTTCCATGTTCATTTTCTTGAGCTCATCGGTGGTTGACTTGATCTCTTCTTCAAACTCTGGTGGTAAGTCTTTGACTTCAAAATCATCTGGATCATCTGAATAAGCACAGCTCCTCATATGAGTTAATGTGATTTGAAAATAACCTATCAAATTCCAAGTGATTGGTGATGACTAAGCAGTAATCGTCATCATTGGACCCACTATCTCAATCCTAGTGGTCTTGATTGAGAGCTTTTGCATTTGTTCTTCTATATTCTTTTGAAGTAGTCTGACTTGTGCTTTGACTAAGTATGTAGTATTAACCCTTTCTTTGCAAAATTATGAACACAAGGCAAGTACCAATCAAAAGGTAATTCTATTAAATCTTTATATGAATCATCCTCAAGTTCTAAATTAACTACTTGACTTGAGGATGATGCTCTAAAGAACCTCTGAAGTCTTCACACCTGGATGACTTAGGGGCTTTAACTACCAAACCGCCTTTTTGAGAGGAAAGTGGGTTAGCTAAGGTTCCCAACTAATGCCTAACTATTTCACATATAGACTTGGATACACTTATGCTTTGCTTTAGAGTCTTCATCTATCCGGCTCAAGTGTCACCTCCAAGGGAATCTACTCCGAGAAGAGTGGTGCTAACCATATAAGACTCATCCCATGATGAACTAGATTCTAAGTTTATAAGGATAGCAGTGTACTCTTGGTAGCTAGGATATATCTTCTATTGGTGGCCAATAAGGAGGTTTTCCCCTGACCTCAACTTCCTCTACCTAGTGGAGGTTAGGTCATCTGCCATATGTTGAATGGAGTAATGAACTATGGGTGGAATCTAATGTCGCTCCACTTCCTCCTCCAAGCTATTTTCGCTCCCTTTATCTTCTTTTTCATTTTCTCTTTTCTTTTCTTTTTTTTTTCTTTCCTTTTTTTTTTTTTTTTTTATTTTTAAACTTTGGCCAAGTTTGTGAGAATAGACTTGATTTTGATGGAGGTAGTAGTCTCTCATATACCTCATGAACTCAGTAAATGACTTGAGATCTCCTTTGACACAAGAGACAATCCCACCTCTCACAAACTTCATACAGATGTAGAGAGGATGGAACTATGTTGTTCTCATGTATCCATGGTCTCTCAAAAGCATTGAAAGATGTATCCGAGTCTATAATGTGAAACTTGGCTTCGGTCTTCCAATCATCTATCTCCAAGGGCAACACTATGGAGCCTAAGGCCTATTGACCTCACTTTGGAGTGTCGATTCAATCTTCCCATCTTAGACTTAGGAGTCTTCTAGGCACTAAGACTTCCCTAGTCATAAGGTACTTCCAACAATTAGGTAAACATTTAACTTAAGCCTAAAGACTTAAAAGGGTTAACCATAGGATTAGGTTATGCCTTAGGGATTAGGATAATCCACCTACCCTACAACCCAAATCAAATCCATGTTCTCCTTCTCAAACCTAACCTCAAGTTCAATTCAAACATCAAATTCAAATTCAAATCCAAACCCAAATTCCAAAACCAAATGATTGAAGCCCATGATCAAATCAAACTTGAAACCCTTCTTAAGCCATATGACCTATCCCATGGACTTAGCCAAATCTTTATCCAAATCAATCTAAAATCAATTGATTTTCTCATAATAAATTTATATCTTCAATCATCTTCCTAAATATAAATGAAATCTACATTCAAATAATCAAAACTAAATCAAATTAAATCAAAACCCTTCCTAAGCCATATGACCTATCCCATGGACTTAGCCAAATCTTAATCCAAATTAAGTCAAAATCAATTGATTTTCTCACAAATTAATCATATTTTTAATCATCTTCAAAATTTAAATGAAATATATGTTTAAATCATTAAAACTAAATCAAACTAAATGAAAATCCAAACCTGAGCCACATGACCTAACTCCATGGACTTAGCCAAATTTCTTCATTACAAAACCCAAATTCAATTGATTTTCTCATGAAATAATCATACCTTCAATCATATTCACAAATATAAATGAAATCTACAATCATCAAGCCAAACCAAAATCAACCCAAGTCCAAACTTAACCCTTTTGACTTGAAATGTTCAAATTAACCAAAACCCATTTGAACCCAACCCAATTTCAATTGAATTTATATATCAATCCCAAATCCATATATAAACTTAACTAAATGAAACTCAACCCAAAATAGAGCCAACTAAACCTGGTCCACTTGACCCAAAGTGGCCAATTTGACCTATCTGAGCTAAGTTCTAATCCTACCCAATTTGGATTGAACCAACCCCATCGAAACCTCCCATCATGATTGTTGATCACCCTAGGTTGATCAATTATCACAAATTGGGTCAAACCAAGTCAACCCCTTAACCCAAATGAACCCAAACTAGCCAAATTGCATCCTAAGCCAAATCTCTTGAAACTATTGATTCATACCAAATCAAAATCAATATTTGAATATGACTTGACCTTCAATTGAGTAAAACCAAACCCAATTGGCCCTCTTGACCCAAGTTGACCCAAATTGACCTAAAAGACCAAATTGGGTCAAATTAAAAAATAATCCAAATTGACTACAACCAATGTCTCAAGTTAATTCAAAATTGATTATTGAACTTGACCAAAGCCATGATGGGACCCAATTGAACCCAATTGACCTACTTAGCCCACATTGACCTAAAAGTTCAAGTTGGCCTAAATCAAAACCAATTCCAAATTAATTGAAACCAAAGCCTACAATCATCTTCAATTGGTCAACTAAACCCAAACCAACACCCAACCCAATCCAATTTGGCCAATTTGGTCAAATTGGTCAACTTAACCCATTTGACCCAAATGAATTCAAATGAGCCAAAATCAAAACTAAGCCAAACTAAATCAAACCAATTGAACCAAAACATCCCAAATGATCATATGAACTTGACCCAACCCTTGGTTTGACCTAATTTGACCAATTGGTCAACTTGACCCAACCTAACCCAATTTGACCTAAATGTCAAATTGAGCCAAACTAAATCAACTCCAATTGACTTGAAATTTGAGCTAACCCACTTTTGGCTCATTTCAAATCTACCCAAATCAAATCCAATGCCAAATGATCATTCTACCCTTGGGTCAATTCCATCACATGATAAATCACCCATGTAAGTGGTCATTTCCATTCCTTGAGACTACTCTCCCAATGGTCCTACCCAGGACACCGCCCAACCTAACAGGGTGGTTGGGTTGGCCATACCCATGGGAGTTGAAATCACCTCACCCTCCCCATTGGAGCATTTGAAACCCATAAGACACCCATGATTCCTCCTTGGCGGCCACCTCCACACCTTCAACCAACCAAGCCAACTTGCCTCCTCCCACCACATGACTCCCGAGATGGCCACCACTAGAAGCCAAACCTGATCCCACCATCCAATCAAGATGAATGGGGTATACACCCCCTTGTTTCCACTCAAACACAATACTACTCTAGCCTACCCAAGATGATAGAGCCATTCCCTAAGCTCTTAAGATCGCTCCTCGATTGGAAAATTCCATTCCCATCCTTCTTGAAATAGAACACTCCAAATTTTGGCCTAACTTTCCCATTTCTTCGTCAAACTTAAATTAACTTTGCATGCACCTTCCATAGGTCTCGTCGAGTAAGAACAAATCATCTCCCAAGCTTTCTAAACATCAGAGGTGAGACTTCGATATAAGCAGAGCTCCAAATCATCAATTATGAGTAAATGTCAAGGAATTGATCCAATTTAATCCTATTAAGCTATGGGATTACCATCCATGATCTTAGATCGATGGAGAAAAGCAGTCTGTCCCGCTACATCGAAGTCGGATAAGTTTTAAGTAGCCCACCCATACCATGTGGAAAGCATGCCGCCAAGGCCACGTGGAGCAAATAGATTTGGCTTAAGTAATCATTTTAATGGTAAACTTCTAAAAATCATAAAAAGCATAGAAATAAAAAATGCAAATAAATACTCATTTTAAAGGTATTTCAGAGGAGTATTAATTAAAAATGATTTAAACTAATTTTGAATAATAATTAAGGTTTAATTAAAGTTTAATTACAAATTTTATTAGCTCAATTAATCCTTAATTACTGAAGCAATTAATCTCAAATTTTATAGGTTAATTTAATGGGATGACTTCCTCCCATGCTTTGCATGGGATTTATTGCTCATTTAAATAGAAAATTGACTAATTAAACCTTTACCTTAAATTAATGATTAATTAATCCCATTAGCATTAATTTGGTTAATTAAATTTATTAATCATTGTTCAACATAAGTGAACTAAGGAATAGGGTTGGGACCCCTTTCCCAAGTTCATTTCACCCTTTAAAATGAAATTAATTAAGATTTAACCAATTAAATCACTTAATCAAACAAAATCATAATCACATCATGACCCAATTAATTAAATCATGGGGTAGATCTTTATAATAGCCTAAATGAGTTTAATGAAATTATGGTTAGTCCACATGTGTGGGAAAACAATAAGAGTAATTAATTAAGTCCCTTAATCTAATTAACTATTAATCATGACCAAGCATTGCTTTTATTTCATAGGATCATTGCAAGTTTATTTTCCATGCATATCATGTTGGCTCATAATTATTAAATTAATTACTTTATGGAGACGTAAGTAAGGGTAATTAATTCATCTAATTAAAGGTTCAACTTAATTAACCCATAAAATCAACTTAATTACATTTCCTTAAATTAATTCAAATCACTAATGTGGGAATGGGTTTAAAACAGCAAGTGATGATTTCTCTTCTCCTTTTAAATCAAATCAAATCCAAAACTTAATTAATAAAGAAGTTTTGGTTTTCTTTAAATAATCTTAATTTATTTGATTGTCCTTAAGAACTAGTTTGGTTAAATGAATCACATGCTTATATTTGATTCTCTTCCAATCATGTTAAATTTGGCATGTCATTTGAATCCATGCATCCATCTTTTCAAAATCAAGTAAAATAAAATGGATTTCCTTTATGTAAGCTTGCATGTGTTCACTTAATTTAATATATGCATAGCACTATTAAATCCAAATGTATTTTTCAAAAGCTTATAAATGAATAATAATATATGTTATAATGCTATAAATACATAAGAAATGCATGTGCTTATAGCTTAAGTGTATGAATGTTGGGTTCTCTTTCCTATTCATGTGTTGATTTATATAAGATTGAATGGTAATGGTATATAGTCTGACATCCGTGAATAGAGGCTTTAGCTAACCCTAAGGAGGTCATTTGATTACCTCACTTTCATGGTTGATGAAATCAAAAAGAAGAAATGTTGAATCTAAGTTTGTTCTCTATTAAAAAAAAAACAAAAACCCTAAACCTTAAACAAAAACTTGAACCCAAACATACAACCCTAAACCTTAAACCACAAACCCTAAATCCTAAACCTTAAACCATAAACCCTAAACCCTAAACCCTAAACCCTAAAACCTAAAAACCTAAACCTAAACTAAACTAAAATAAAATAAATAAAAACCTAAACTAAACTAAAAAAATAAAATAAATCTAAATAAAATAAAACTAAATAAAAATAAAAAATAAATAAAATAAAAATTAAATAAACACTTAAACATATTAAATAAACCTAAAAATAAATAAAAATAAAACCTAAACGTTAAACTAAAAAAACCCTAAACCTAAAATAAACTAAAATAAAATAAATAATACCTAAACCTAAACCTAAAATAAATTAAACTTAAACCCTAAACTAAATAAAATAAAATAAACTAAAAATAAACCTAAACCTAAACATTAAACAAACCAAAAAAAAAAAACCTAAAACCTAAACCTAAAATAAAAAAATAAAACCTCCCTAAACCTAAAAAAATAAAAATAAAACTTAAACTTAAAAAAATAAAATTAAAAAACTAAATAAAAAAAATAAACATAAACCTAAACCTAAACCTAAAAAATAAACTAAAATAAAAAAACCTAAACTAAAATAAATAAACTAAACTAAATAAAAAATAAAAAAAATTAAATAAAAATAAAAAATAAACTAAATAAACCTAAACCTCCTAGTTTATTTAATTTTTCTAAAAAAAACCTTAAACCCTAAACCCTAAACCATAAAACCTAAACCCTAAACCTAAAACGAAACCTAAATGCTAAACCTTAAACCCTAAAACCCTAAACCCTAAACTAAACTAAACTCAACTTAAACCTAAACCCTAAACCTAAACTAAAACCTAAACTAAACACTAAATAACCTAACCCTAAACTATAAACCCTATACCTAAAACCCTAAACCCTAAATGTGAAACTGACCCTAAACCCTAAATCCTAAACCATAAAACCTAAAACCTAAAACCAAACCCTAAACTAAACTTAAAACCCTAACTCTAAAATAAACCTAAACCTAAACTTAAAATAAACTAAACCCTAAACAAACCTAAGCTAAAGCCTAAACCTAAACCTTAAACCCTAAACCCTAAACCTAAAAAAAAACCTAAAACCAAAAAACCAAAACTAAATAAAACCTAAAATAAAATAATAAATAAAAAATCTTAAACCTAAATAAAATAAAATAAATAAACTAAAACCTAAACTTAAGCCTAAAATATAAATATATATATATATATATATATATAAATATACTAACTAAAATAAAATAAACTTATGAATAAAAAATCTAAATAAAATAAAACTAAACTAAATAAAAAAATAAATAAAATAAACCTAAAATAAAATTAAATAAAATTAAATAAAACCTAAACCTAAAATAAAAAAATAAATTAATCAAAATAAAATAAAACAAAACCTAAATTAAATTAAATTAAACTAAAATAAAGAAAACCTAAACTAAAAAAGGAAACCTAAAAATAAACCTAAAATGAAAACCTAAAACTTAAACCTAAAAAGATAAAATAAAAACTACAAATAAAACCTAAACCTAAAAAATAAAATAAAAATAAAACTCAACTAAAAAATAAACCTAAACCTAAAATATAAACTAAAATAAAAACCTAAATAAAAAATAAACTAAATAAACCTAAACTTACCAAGTTTACTTAATTTTAAAGAAAGACCATAAACCCTAAATCCTAAACTCTAAACCCTAAACCTTAAACCCTAAACATACAACCTTAAACCCTAAACCCTAAACCCTAAAAAATCCTAAACCCAAAATCCTAAACCCTAAAAGAATAATCTCTAAAACCCTAAACCCTAAACCTTAAACCCCAAACCCTAACCCTAAAACCTAAAGCCCAAACCCTAAACCTATACCTAAAGTAACTAAATAAATTAAAAAATAAACCTAAACCTAAACCCTAAGAACTCAAAAATAAGAACATCACTATCAAGCTCGCCTAGATCCTGGAGGAGGCTAAAGAAGTTATCAAGTGATGGTGGGGATTTGGAGGTGTTGTTGCTGAGGTGGTGGGGTAGTGGAGAGTGGAGGCTGGAGGAGCATGGAGATGGGTGGAGAGAGATGGGATATGATGGTGGATCCCGCCACTGAGAGGCCGGGTGGTTCTAATGGGAACTTGAGAAATTGAAGAATGACCGATCCACCTATCGCTATGGAATTGTGTCTTTATAGTAGATGGCTCTAATTATCTAGGTTTTGATTTTCTCTATGTGTACTCATTTTTTATCTATGTCATCGCCGTGTTAAAAACTTATGTGGTTGATGAAATCAAAAGAAGAAATGTTGAATCTAAATTTGTTCTCTATTAAAAAACTAAAATCCTAAACACTAAACCAAAACACTCTGACCTAAAACCTAAACCCTAAACCCTAAACACTAAACCCTAAACCCTAAAAATACTATATTCTAAACCCTAAATCCTAAACCCTAAACTCTAAACCCTAAACCCTAAACCTTAAGCCCCTAACCCTAATCCTTAAACCCTAAAAAGTTGAAAACCTAAACCTAAACTAAATTAAACCTAAAAATAAAATAAATAAAAAAACCTAAATCAAAATAAAACAAAAAAAAAGTAAAATAAAAACCTAAACTAAAACTTAAACTTAAACCTAAACCTATACCTAAACTTAAAAAGAAAATAAAATAAAAAATAAAAACTAAACTAAAATAAAATAAATAAAAACCTAAACTAAATTAAAAACATAAAATAAACCAAAAAATAAAAAACCTAAATAAAATAAAAGCTAAACATAAAATAAAAATAAAATAAACCTAAAATAAAATTAAAATAAAAACTAAATAAAAACCTAAACCAAAAAATTAAGCAAAAAAAATCCTAAAAATAAATAAAAAATAAAATAATAAACTAAACTATTCAAATAAAACCTAAACCTAAACCTAAAATAAACTGAACCTAAACCCTAAACTAAATAAAATAAAAATAAACCTAAACTAAAAAAAAACCTAAAAATAAACCTAAAATAAAACCTAAAAAAATAAAATAAAAACCTAAACCTAAACGTAAAAATAAAAAATAAAACTTAAACCTAAAAAGTAAAATAAAAATAAAACTAAACTAAAAAAATAAACATAAACCTAAATCTAAACCTAAAAAAAGAAACTAAAATAAACCTAAAATAGATTTCTAAACTAAATAAAAAAATAAACCTAAATAAAAAAATAAAAAAATAAACAATAAAGTAAATAAAGTAAATAAATCATAAATCCTAAATCGTAAATCCTAAACCCTAAACCCTAAAACTAATCCTAAACTCTAAACCTACAACCCTAAACCCTAACTAAACCTAACCTCCTAAACCTAAACCCTAAACTAAAACTAAACCTAAACCTTAAACTTAAACCTAAACTAAACTCAAACTATAAACCTAAAAACCTAAACTTAAAAATTTAAACTTAATCCTAAAACTAAACCTAAACTAAACTAAACAACTAAACTCCTAAACTTAAACCTTAAATAAACTTTAAACTTAAACCCTAAACTTAAACTTAAACCCTAAACTTTAAACCTAAACCTAAAACCTTAAACCTAAACCTAAACCTAAACCTTAAACTAAAACCTAAACCCTAAACCAAAAAAAAAATAACTAAACTCAAACACTAAATTATAAATAAACTAAACTAACCTTAAATCCTAAACCCTAAATACTAAAATTAACCTAAATTAAATAAAACCTAAAATAAAATAAATAAATAAACCTAAACTAAAATAAAATAAATAAATAAAATAAATAAAATATACCCTAAACTCAACCCTAAACCCTAAATCTAATAAAACCCTAAATAAAACCCTAAACCCTAAATCCCAAACCCTAAACCCTAAACCCTCAATTAATCCTAAACCGTAAACCCTAAACCCTAAATCCTAAACCCTAAACACAAATAAGCTAAAAACATTAAGCTGAACTAAATAAAAGCTAAAAAAATAAATAAATAAACCTAAACAAAAATATAATAAAATAATAAAAATAAATGAAAACATAAACTAAAACCTAAACCTAAACCTAAACCTAAACCTAAAATGAAAATAAAAAAATTAAAACTAAACTAAAATAAAATGAATAAAAACCTAAACTAAAATAAAAAAAATAAAACCTAAATAAAAAAAACTAAACCTAAAATAAAATAAAATAAAAGTAAAATAATATATAATAAAAACTAAATAAAAACCTAAACCAAATAAAACCTAAATAAATAAAAAATAAACCTAAACCCTAAACTAGAAAATCTAAATAAAAATAAAACCTAAACTTAACCCTAAACCTGAACTAAATAAAATAAACTAAATTAAAAAAAAAACTAAACCTAACCTAAAAAATTAAAAATTAAAAATAAATTTAAAATACAAACTTAAACCAAAACCTAAAAATTAAAAAAAAATAAACCTAAAAAATAAGATAAAAATAAAATTAAACTAAAATATAAACTTAAACCTAACCTAAACCTAAAAAATAAACTAAAATTAATAAACTAAACTAAATAAAAATAAAAATAAATCTAAATAAAAATTAAAAATCTAATAAAATAAAATAAATAAATAATAAACTAAATAAACTTAAACCTACCAGTTTACTTAATTTTAAAAAAATAAAAAATAAATAAAAATAAAAAAACCTAACACTAAACCCTAAACCCTAAACTAACCATAAACCCTAAACTAAACCTTAAACCTACAACCATAAACCCTAAACCCTAAACCTTAAAATCTTAAACTCTAAACCTTAAACCCTAAACACTCTAAACTAAACCATAAACCCTAAACCTAAAATCTTAAACTAAACAAACCATAAACCCTAAACCTAAACTCTAACTCTAACTATACCCTAAACCCTAAAATCCAAAACTTAAACTAACCTAACCCTAAACTAAACCCAAAACCTTAAACCCTAAATAAAGCCTAAACCCTAAACCTTAAACTCTAAGTTAACGCTTAAACCCAAAACCCAAAACCGAAAACCCTGAACCCTAAACCCTAAACCTCAAACCTAACCCTAAACCCTAAACCCTAAAACCCAAAATCCTAAACCCTAAACCCTAAACCCTAAACCCTAAAAACTTAAAAACCTAAACCTAAACTAAATAAAACCTAAAAATAAAATAAAATAAAAACCTAAACTAAAACCAAAACTTAAACATAAAAATAAAATAAAATAAACTAAAAAAAAATAAATAAAAACCTAAAATAAATAAAAGAAATAAAATAAACCTATGAACAAAAACCCTAAATGTAAAATAAAATTAAAATAATCCAAAAAAAATTTAAAGTAAAATAAAATAAAAACTAAATAATAATTTAAGCCTAAAAATAGGCCAAAAAATAGAACCTAAAAATAAATAAAAAATAAAACCTAAATTGTAAACTAAAAGTAACCTAAACCTAAAATAAAAGTAAAATAAACATAAATCTAAAATAAAATAAACTAAACTAAAATAAATAAAACCTGAACCTAAAATAAACTAAACCTAAACCTTAAACTAAATAAAATAAAATAAACTAAAAATAAACCTAAACCTAAACTAAAAAAAATAAACCTAAAAGTAAAAAAAATTAAACCAAAACCTAAACATAAAAAAATAAAATAAAAACCTAAACCTAAACATAAAAATTAAAAATAAAACCTAAACATAAAAAATAAAATAAAAATAAAACCAAACTAAAAAAATAAACATAAACCAAAAAAATAAACTAAAATAAAAAACCTAAACCTAAACCCTAAACCAAAAACTTAAAGTTAAATTAAAACTTGAACCCTAAACTTAAAACTTAAACACTAAACCCTAAACCCTAAACTCTAAAAACCCTAAACAATAAGCCCAAAACCCTAAAATTTTAAACCTTAAACCCTAAACCCTAAACCCAAAAAAAAACCAAAAATAATAAAAGCCCTAAACCCTAAATCGAAAACCCTAAGCACTAAACCCTAAACCATAAACCCTAAAAAGCTAAAAACCTAAACCTAAACTAAAAAAAATGCTCAACCCTAAAACCTAAATCCTAAACCCTAAACCCTAAACCCTAAACCTAAATAAAAAGTATACCTAAGATAAAATTAAAATAAATCAAAAATAGAACCTAAAAAGTAAATAAAAAATAATACCTAAACCCTAAACTAAAATAAAATAAAACCTAAAGTAAAAAAATAAAATAAACCTAAATAAAACACTAAAATAAACTAAACTCAAAAAAAAACCTAAACCTAAACCTAAATCTAAACTAAATAAAATAAAATAAACTAAAAATAAATGTAAACCTAAACTAAAAATTAACCTAAAATAAACCTAAAATAAAAAACCTAAAACCTAAACCTAAGAAAAAATAAAATAAACTTAAACCTAAACCTAAATAAAAAAATAAACCTAAAACCTAAAAAAAAATAAAATAAAAATAAAACTAAACTAAAAAATAAACCAAACCTAAATCTAAACCTAAAAGAAAACTAAAATAAATAAACCAAAAATAAAATAAATAAATCTAAAATAAATAAAAATAATGCTAAATAAACATAAAAATAAAATCAACTAAAATAAATAAAAAAATAAACTAAATAAACCTAAACCTACCAGTTTACTTAATTTAAAAAAATGTATAAATAATAAAAAATAATAACAAAAATAAAAAAATCCTAACCCTAAAACCTAAACCCTACAACTAACCCTAAACCTACATTCTACAACCATAAACACTAAACCCTAAATCCTAAACCCTAAACCCTAAAACCCTATACCCTAAACCCTAAATGCTAAATCGTAAACCCTAAACCCTAAACTAACCATAAACTTAAACTAAACCTAAACCTAAACCTAAACTTAAACCCTAAACTAAACTAAAACCTAAACCCTAAACCTAAACCTTAAACTTAAACTAAACAAACTAAACAAAACCTTAAAACCTTAAAGCCTAAACCCTAAACAACTTAAACCTTAAACCTGTTAACACTAAACCTAAAACCCTAAACCTTAAAACCCTAAACCTAAACAAAACCTAAACCTAAACCCTAAACCCTAACCCTAAACCTTAAACCACACTTAAACCCTAAAACCCTAAACCATAAACCCTAATCCTAAACCCTAAACCTAAACCCTAAAATTAAACCCTAAATACTAAACCCTAAACCTAAAACCTAAATAAAATAAACCTAAAATAAAATAAATAAGAAAACCTAAACAAAATAAAAAAAATAAAAATAAAAAATAAAAAACATAAACTAACCTAAACCTAAACCTAAACCTAAACTTAAACCTAAACCTAAAATAAAATAAAACAAAAAAATAAAATTAAACTAAAATAAAATAAATAAAAACCTAAACTAAACTATAAATAAAAAACCTAAATAAAATAAAAAGTACACCTAAGATAAAAATAAAAAAATTAAACAAATAATAATATAAAAATAATAAAAACCTAAACCTAAACAATAAACCTAAAAATAGAACCTAAAAATAAATAAAAAATAAAACCTAAACCCTAAACTAAAAATAAAATAAAAACCTAAAATAAAAATAAAATAAACCTAAACTAACACTAAAATAAACTAAACTCAAATAAAAAAAACATAAACCTAAACCTAAATATAAACTAAATAAAATAAAATAAACTAAAAATAAGTGTAAACCTAAACTAAAAAATTAAAGCTAAACTTAAACCTAAAATAAAAACCTAAAACCTAAACCTAAAAAAAATAAAATAAAACCTAAAGTTAAAACCAAAAAATAAAAAATAAAACCTAAAGCCTAAAAAAAATAAAATAAACTAAACTAAAATAAACCAAACCTAAATCTAAAAAAAAGAAAATGAAAATAAATAAACCAAACTAAAATAAATAAATCTAAAATAAATAAACAAAATTAAATAAAAAATAAAATAAAGCTAAAGATAAAACAAAATCAACTAAAATAAATAAAAAAATAAACTAATACACCTAAGTTTACCTGCACCTAATTTAAAAAAAAATTAAAAATAATAAAAAATAAAATAAAATTAAAAAACCCTAACCCCCCTCCTAAATCCCTAAACTACCATACCTTCAATAAACCATAAACCCTAAATCCTAAACCTAATTACCCTAAACCTAAACTAAATGCTAATCAGACCTCGACTAAAACCACCCCTAACCCTAAACTCATAAACTCTAACCCTAAACTCCAACTCCCTAACTCCTAACTGACCTGACTCTAAACCCCAACCCTAAACTCAAACCTTAAAACTAAACCCTAAACCCTAAAACCATAACCACAGCTAAAAGAGATCTTAAACCTTAAACCTTGACACTAACTTAAAACCTTAAAACCTCACTAAACCCTGGTCCTAAACCTAAACCCTCCCTAAACCCTAAACCTAAACCCTAAACCTAAAATATAAACCAAAATCAAACTAAAAGATAAAACTTACACCTAAAATAAATAAAATCTAGAAAAAATAAGTAAAAACCTAAACTAAAACCTAAACCTAAAAATAAAATAAATAAAAATGCAAACTAAACTAAAAAATAAATTAAATATAAGAATAAAAACCTAAGTAAAATAAAACTAAAATAAATAAAAAATAAAATAAACCTGCAACCTAAAATAAAAACTAAATAAAAACCTAAACTTTAAAATAAATCCTAAAAAATAAATAAATAAAGTAAAACCTAAACCCTAAACTAAAAACAGATAAACTAAATAAAACCTAAATCCTAAAAAATAAATAAAAAATAAATAAATAAAATAAACTAAAATTAAACATAAACTAAAACAAATAAAACCTAAACCTAAACCTAAACTAAAAAATAAAACTTAAAAATGAACCTAAAATAAAAACTTAAAACCTAAACCTAAGAAAAAAAAACATAAACCTAAACCTAAAAAAAAAACTTAAATAAAAACATAAACTAAAACCTAAACTTAAACTTAAAAGATAAATATAAAATAAAAATTAAATTTAAATAAACTAAACTAAACTAAAATAAATATAAAATAAACTAAACAATAAACATAAATAAAATAAACCTAAAATAAATAAAATAAAACTAAAATAAGACTAAACCTAAATAATAAACTAAAATAAATAAAAGTAAACCTAAACCCTAAACTAAATGATAAAAAATAAAGTTACTCTGACTAAATAAAATAAAGTAAACCAAAATAAATAAAACCTAAACCTAAAATAAAAATAAAACCTAAAAATAAATGTAATAAACTTTAAACCTAAAAAAAAAGATAAAATAAAACCTAAACCTAAACCTAATTGAAATAAAACCTAAACCTAAAAAATAAATAAAAAACTACTAAAAAAAATAAACCTAAATCTAATCCTAAAAATAAATTAAAATAAAACCTAAAATAATATAAAATACCTAAATAAAATAAATTAAAACTAAATAAATAAAATAAACCAAATAAAAAAAAATTTAAATAAACTAAAATAAATAAAATAATAATAAATAACTTTGACTGAATTTTAAAAAAAATAAAATAAATAAAATAAATCCCAAAAAAAGTTTAAACCCTAAACCTACACCTTAACCACAATCTAACAAACCTAAACCATAAACATTTATCTCCCAGGCAAAAACCCTAAACATAAAACTAAACCCCCAAAGGCTTACCCTGACAAAACCCTAAAAACCACAAAATCTAAACTAAAGATAAAACTTAAAATAAAATAAATAATAAACCTAAATAAATTAAAAATTAAAATTAAAACTAAACCTAAACCTAAACCTAAAATAAAATAAAATAAAACTCAATTAAATAAATAAAACCTAACTAAAAAAATAAAATTAAGATAAAATAAAAAACTAAATAAAAAAACTAAACATAAAATAAATATAAAATAAAAAAATAAAATAAAGTAAAATAAAACTAAATAAAACCTAAACCTAAAAATAAACTAAAATAAATAATATAAAAGAATAAAAAACAAAATATGAAACATAAAATAAAGATAAAATAAACTAAACCAAAACTAAAATAAACTAAATTAAAATAAATAAACCTAAACCTAAACCTAAATAAAATAAACCTAAACCCTAAACTAAATAAAATAAAATAAAACTAAAGAAAACCTATCTAAATTTAAAAAATAAAACAAAATAGCCAAAATGAAACCTAAAACCTAAACCTAAAAATAAAAAAAAATAAACCTAAAATAAAATATAAAATCTAAACCTAAAAATAAAATAAAAATAAACTAAACTAAAATAAACATAAACCTAAACCTAAACAAAAATTAGAAAAACTTAAACTAAATGAATAAATATAAATAAATAAACTAAAATAAAATAAAAAAAATAAACTAAATAAATTTAAAACATCATTTACTTGGTTTTTTTAAAACCTAAAGTCTACCCTAAATTAAACCTAAACTGACCTATACCTAATACCACAACTTAAAACCCTAAACCCTAAGCGAGACCTACCACCCCAAAAAAAAAACTAAAATAAATAAATAAACAAAACTAAACTAAAACCTAAAATAAAACTAAAATAAAAAATAAACAATATAAAATAAAATGACCTAAAATAAATAAACTAATATAATAAATAAACCTAAACCTAAACCTAAAGTGGGTTAAACTTAAACCTACAATAAAATAAAATAAAATTAAAATAAATATAAACCTAAACTAAAATAAAACCTAAAAATTAACCTAAAATAAACCTAAACCAACCTAATAAAATAAAATGAAACCTGAACCTACCTAAAATTAAAAATGAAACCTTAACCTAAAAAAAATAAAATAAAAATAAAATACTAAAGAATAAACCTAAAAAACTAAACCTAATAAAATAAACTAAATTAAAAAACCTAAACAAAATAAATAAACCTAAAATAAATAAAAGTAAACTAAATAAAAATAAACCTAAATAAAATTACAAAATAAAATAAATACTAAAATGAAGTAATAAAATAAAAACTAACAACTCACCTAACTACCCTAAACCCTAAATCCTAAACCCTAAAACCCAAAGCCCTAAACGCTAAACCCTATAATCCTATAAACCTAAACCTAAACTAAATAAAACCAAAAAATATAATATATAAGAAAATCTAAACCTAAATAAAATAAAATTAAATTAAACTTAAACTGAAACCTAAATTGAAACCTAAAAATAAAATAAAATGAACTAAAAATAAATAAAACTAAACTAAACTAAAATAAAATAAAATAAATAGAATAAAAAGCCTAAATAAAATAAAAATTGAAGAAAGGATAATTCAATCTGCTGCTTATGGAGCTATCTTTATAATAGAGACGATTCTAGTTATTTAGGGTTTTTGATTTGCTCTATGCTTGACTCATATTTGATCTATGTCATCACTTGTGCCTTAGAAAACTTAATGTGTTACTTGGTTTATGAAATCAAAAGAAGAAATGTTGAATCTAAATTTTCTCTAATAAAAAATACAAAGAACCCCAAACCCTAAACTAAAACTTGAACCATAAAAATTAAACCCTAAACCTTAAACCTTAAACCCTAAACCCTAAAACCCTAAACCTAAACCTTAAATAGACCCTAAACCCTAAACCCTGAACCCTAAATACCCTAAACCTAAACCTAAAACCTAAAACCCAAAAAATAAAACCCAAACCTAAACCCTAAACCAAACCCCAAACCTTAAACAGCCTTAAACCCTAAACCCTAAACCCTAAAAACTAAACCCTTAATCCTAAACCTTAAATCCTAAACCCTAAACATTAAACCCAAAGCCCCAAATCATAAACCACACCATACCAATTGAAAATCCTAAATTAAATAAAAGCTATAAAATAAATAAATAAAACCTAAACCAAAATAAATTAAAATAAGATAAAGTATAAACTAAACCCTAAACCTAAACGAATAAAACAAAATAATAAAATTAAACTAAATTAAAATAAATAAAACTTAAACTTTACAAAATAAAATCCTAAATAAAATAAACTAAATATATATAAATAAACCTAAAATAAAATAAAATAAAAACTAAATAAACCTAAACTTAAAATAAACCTAAAATTAATAAAAAATTAAACCTACCTAAACTAAAAAAAAAAATTAACCTAAACTTAAACTAAGTAAAATAAATAAAACCTAAACTAAACTAAACCTAAACCTAAACCTAAACAAAATAAAATAAAATAATCTAAAAATAAACCTAAACCTAAACTAAAAATAAAACCTAAAAATAAATCTAAAATAAAACCTAAAAACCTAAATAAAGATAAAATCATAAACCTAAACCTAAAATAAAAAATAAAACCTAAACCCAAAATAAAATAAAAATAAAAGAAACTAAAAATAAAATAAATCTAAACTAAATAAAATAAAGTAATATAAAACCAAAACTAAAATAAATAAACTAAATAAATAAAAAATAAAATAATCCTAAATCAAATAAAAAATAAAATAAATTAAATAATAAAAAAAATACTAAATAATGACCAATTTTGTTTTAAAAAGATGAATGAAAAGGCCCATAACCTCCACAATAACTGACCTGACCCTAAACCTACCCCACCCTATTAAACCTAAACCATAGCCATGGACCCTAAACCTGACCCTCCCTAAACCCTGGGCTAGGCCACTAAGCCAACTACCTGAAACCATGACCCTAAACTGACCCTAAATCACAAACCCTAAATCCTAAACCCTAACCTAGCCACAAACTAACCATAAACTTGATCCCTAAACCCTCTAAAACTAAACCATAAAAGCTAAAGCTTAAACTAAAACACAAAACCAAAAACCCTAAAAGATATAAACCCTAAACCAACCCTAAACCCAGGCCTAAACCTAAACCCCAAGACCTAAACCAAAACCCTAAACCCAAAACCCTAAACCACAACCACAACTAAAAATTAAAACCTAAACTAAATAAACCTTAAAAAAACTTAAACCTAAAAGATAAAATAATAAAATAAAATAAAGCCTAAACCTAAACCTAAATAAGAATAAAATAAAATAAACTAGTAAAATAAAATAAAATATATAATAACCTAAATTAAATGAAAAAGTAAAATAAAATTAAGAATAGAAAACCTATATAAAATAAGAACTAAATGTAAAATAAAAATAAAATTAACCTAAAATAAACCTAAAATAAAATAAAATAAAAACTAAATAAAATGATAAACCTAAAAAATAAACATAAAATTAAAAGATAAACCCTAAACTAAACAAAAACCTAAACCTAAAATAAAAATAAAATGAACTAAACCTAAAGTAAAATATACTAAACAAAAATAAATAAGACCTAAACTTAAAGTAAACTAAACTTAAACCTAAAACTAAACCAAATAAAATAAAATAAAAATAAACGTAAACCTAAACTAAGAAATAAAACCTAAAAATAAACCTAAAATAAAAACCTAATAAAATAAAATAAAACCTAAATTTAAACCTCAAAATAAAAAGAAATAAAACCTAAACCAAAAAAATGAAATAAAATAACCCACTAAAAATAAATCTAAACCTAAAATAAATAAACTAAATTAAATAAAAAATAATCATAAATAAAATAAAATAAAATAAACTAAAATAAATAAAATAAACTAAATAAACTAAGTTAACCCAAACCTACTTGGTTTACTTAATTCAAAAAAAACCCTAAGCTGGCAGAACCCTAAACCCTAAATCCTAAACGATAAAAAAACCACACCGTAAACCCAAAACTATAAAAGCATAAACCCTAAAACCTTAAACCCTAAACCCTAAACTTTAAACTTTAAACCCTAACCCCATACCCTAAACCCTAAAGCTAAACCTAAAGTAACTAAATAAATAAAAAGGTAAACCTAAACCCTAAAACCTAATAAACCTAAACATAAACCTAAACCCTAAGAGTGGGCGAAACCTTGACGGAAAGAACATCACCATCAACTAGGCTCAGTCTAGATATTATGGTGGAGGTGAAGGTGGAGGTGGAGGTTATCAAAGTGGTGCTGGTGGATTTGGAGGTGGTGGTCAGAGCAGTGGTGGTCATGGAGGCAGGAGGAGTGATGGAGGTTACAATTGTGGTTGTGGTGGAGGGAGAGTTCGGGGATATGATGGTGGATACCACTACTCGAGAGGCCGAGGTGGTTCTGATGGGAACTGGAGAAACTCAGGAATGATCGATCAGAGTTGCTGCTTATGGAACTATGTCCTTATAGTAGAGATGGTTCTAGTTATCTAGGGTATTTGATTTGCTCTATGCGTGCTCACTTTTTATCTAGCTTTGCTTGTGTCTTAGAAAACTTGGTCTGTTACTTAGTTGATGAAATTGAAAGGAAGAAATGTGGAATCTGAATTTGTTCTCTATTAAAAAAAAACTAAACTTTAACCTAAAAATACACCTAAAATAAAATCCTAAAAACTAAACCTAAAAAAATAAAATAAGAAGCAAAACCTAAACCAAAAAATAAAAAATAAAACATAAACTTAAAAAATAAAATAAAATTAAAACTAAATAAAAAAATAAACCTAAACCTAAACCTAAAACTAAAAAATAAACTAAAATAAAAAACCTAAACAAAAATAAATAAACTAAACTAAATAAAAATAAAAATAAAAATAAACCTAAATAAAAATAAAAAATAAAATAAACTGAAATAAATACAAAATATACTAAATAATCATAAACTTTCTAGTTTAGTTAATTTAAAAAAAATAAAAAATAAAAAAACCCTAACCCTAAACCCTAAATGATAAACCCTAAAACACTAAACTCTAAAACTAACCCTAAACCATAAAATCTAAACCCTAAAACATAAACCCTAAAACCTATAACCCTAAATCCTAAGACCCACCCTGAGACACCACAAAACCACCTGAACCTAAACCTAAATTAAATAAAACCAAAAAATAAAATAAATAAATAAAACTAAACCAAAATAAAATAAAATATTAACATAAACTAAAATCTAAACCTAAACCTAAACCCTAAAAAAATTAATGAAAACTAAATTAAAATAAAATAAATAAAAACCTAAACTAAATTAAAAAATAAAAAACATAAATAAAATAAAAACTAAACCAAAAATACAAAAACTAAATAAAAACCTAAAGCTATAAAATTAACCTAAAAACCTAAAATAAATAAACCTAATCCTAAGCTTAAAATAAACTATACCTAAACCTAAACCTCAACTAAATAATATAAAATAAACTAAAGTAAAGCTAAACCAAAACAAAAAATAAAACCTAAAAAAATGAACCTAAATCTAAACCAAAAAAAATAAAATAAAATAAAACCTAAACATAAACCTAAAACAAAAAAAAATAAACCCTTTTAAAATAAACTAAAAATAAACCTATACTAAAAAATAAGCCTAAACATAAACTTAAAATTATAAAATAAACGAAAATAAAGCCTGACATAATACTAAATAAACATAAATAAAGCAATAAATAAATAAGACCCTAAACCCTAACCCACTAATCCAAAAACCTCCAACATGGCTAACCCACCCTGATCTCTAAACCCTAATTACAACCCCATGGACCCTAAACTCTAAATCCTAAACCTTCCAAACCTAAAGGCCTAAACCTACTCCGGACAACCTGACCCTAACTAAACCTAAATAAATAAAATAATCTAAATGTAAACCTAAACCTAAACTAAAATAAAACCTAAAAGTAAATCTAAAATAAAAACCTAAAACTGGCTAAACCTAAAAAAGTAAAATAAAATCATAAACCTAAACCAAAAATAAAAAATAAAACCTAAACCCAAAAAATAAAATAAAAATAAAAGTAAACTAAAAAATAAAAATAAATCTAAACCTAAACATACAAAATAAAGTAATATAAAATACCAAAACTCAAAATAAATAAACCTAAAATATATAAAATAAAAATTAAAATAAAGCTAAATCAAAATAAAAAATTAAATAAACTAAATAAAATAAAATAAACTAAATAAACATAAACCTTTTTTTTTTGATTTTAAAAAAATAATAAAATAATCACACCTAACCTCCACAACTAACCTGAGCCCTCAACCCTGGGCCCTAAAGTGAGCCACTAAACGATAACCACCAAACCCTGGGCCCTAAACCCGGGCCCTCCCTGAGGCCCAGGCCCTAAACCCTAAATACACTAGCCACACCTCCACTAAATCCTAAATCTGACCCTAAATCCTGACCACACTGAGCTGCCAACTAAAGCCATGAGCCTTGATCCTGAAACCCTGAGCCACAAACCTAAACCTAACTGACCATAAAACATGGGCCAGGCCCTGACTAACATGGCCCAAGACCCTAAAGGCTAAAACTGACCTGGGCCCTGGGCCACAGGCCCCTGACCCAGACCACACCTAAACCTTGGGACTGACCCAGGCCCTAAAACTTACCCTAAACCCCACTAAACTATTGAAACCTAAACTAAATGGGCACGAAATTAAACCTAAGATAAAATAATAAAATAAAATAAAAGCCTGGGCGTGACTTAAACCTAAACCTAAGAATAAAATAAAATAAACTAATAAAAATAAAATAAAATGTATAATAACTAAAATTAAATGAAAAAGTAAAATAAACTTAAGAATAGAAAACCTATATAAAATAAGAACTAAATGTAAAATAAAAATAAAATAAACCTAAAATAAAATAAAATAAAAACTAAATAAAATCATAAACCTAAAAAATAAACATAAAATTAAAACATAAACCCTAAACTAAAAAAAAGCCTAAACCTAAAATAAAAATAAACTGAACTAAACCTAAAGTAAAATATACTAAATAAAAATAAATAAGACCTAAACCTAAAGTAAACTAAACCTAAACCTAAAATTAAACTAAATAAAATAAAATAAAAATAAACCTAAACCTAAACTATGAAATAAAACATAAAAATAAACCTAAAATAAAAACCTAATAAAATAAAATAAAAACCTAAATTTAAACCTTAAAATAAAAAAAATAAAACATAAACCAAAAAAATAAAATAAAATAACCCACTAAAAATAAACCTAAACCTAAAATAAATAAACTAAACTAAATAAAAAAATAATCATAAATAAAAATAAAAAATTAAAAAAACTAAAATAAATAAAAAAATAAACTAAATAAACTAAGTTAACCTAAACCTACCAGTTTACTTAATTCAAAAAAAAAACCTTAAACCCTAAGCTAACCCTAAACCCTAAACCCTAAATCCTAAACCATAAAAAACACTACACCGTAAACCCTAAACCGTAAAAGCATAAACCCTAAAACCTTAAACCCTAAACCCTAAACCCTAAACTTTAAACCTTAACCCCATACCCTAAACCCACAAAGCTAAACCTAAAGTAACTAAATAAATAAAAGATAAACCTAAACCCTAAAAAAATAAACCTAAACATAAACCTAAACCCACATGAATGGTGAAACCTTGACGGAAGAACATCACCATCAACTAGGCTCGGTCTAGATATTATGGTGGAGGTGAAGGTGGAGGTGGAGGTTATCACAGTGTGGTGGATTTGGAGGTGGTGGTCGAGGCGTGGTGGTCATGGGCGGGGCAGTGTGATGGAGGTTACTGGGTGGTTGTGGTGGAGGGAGAGATTGGGGATATGATGGTGAATCCCACTACTCGAGAGGCCGGGGTGGTTCTGATGGGAACTGGAGAAACTCAGGAACGATCGATCAGAGCTACTGCTTATGGAACTATGTCCTTATAGGAGAGATGGTTCTAGTTATCTAGGGTATTTGATTTGCTCTATGTGTGCTCACTTTTAATCTAGCTTTGCTTGTGTCTTAGAAAACTTGGTGTGTTACTTGGTTGATGAAATTGAAAATAAAAAATGTGGAATCTGAATTTGTTCTCTATTAAAAAAAACTAAACTTAAACCTAAAAATACACTTAAAATAAAAGCCTAAAACCTAAACTTAAAAAAATAAAATAAGAACCCAAACCTAAACCAAAAAATAAAAAATAAAACCTAAACCTAAAAAATAAAATAAATTAAAACTAAATAAAAAATAAACCTAAACCTAAACCTAAAACTAAAAAATAAACTAAAATAAAAAAACCTAAACAAAAATAAATAAACTAAACTAAATAAAAATAAAAATAAAAATAAACCTAAATAAAAAAATAAAATAAACTAAAATAAATATAAAATAAACTAAATAATCATAAACCTTCTAGTTTAGTTAATTTTTTAAAAAATAAAAAATAAAAAAACCCTAACCCTAAACCCTAAACTAACCATAAACCCTAATCCCTAAATGATAAACCCTAAAACACTAAACTCTCAAACTAACCCTAAACCATAAAAACTAAACCCTAAAATTTAAACCCTAAAACCTACAACCCTAAACCCTAAACCCAAACCAGGAACCCTAAGCCCTAAATCCTAAAAACCTAAGAACCTAAACCTAAACTAAATAAAACCAAAAAATAAAATAAATGAAAAAAACTAAACCAAAATAAAATAAAATAACAACATAAACTAAAATCTAAACCTGAACCTAAAAAAAATTAATGATAACTAAATTAAAATAAAATAAATAAAAACCAAAACTAAACTAAAAAATAAAAAACCTAAATAAAATAAAAACTAAACCAAAAAAAAAAAAACTAAATAAAAACTTAAAGTTATAAAATTAACCTAAAAAAACCTAAAATAAATAAAACCTAATCCTAAGCTTAAAATAAACTAAACCTAAACCTAAACCTAAACTAAATAATATAAAATAAACTAAAAGTAAAGCTAAACCAAAATAATAAAATAAAACCTAAAAATAAACCTAAATCCTAAACCCAAAAAAATAAAATAAAATAAAAACCTGGCATAAACCTAAGATAAAATAAAATAAAACCCTTACCTAAAATAAACTAAAATAAAACTATTCTAAAATAAGCCTAAACATAAACTTAAAATTAAAAAAATAAACTAAAATAAAGCAACCTAGCATAATTAAACTAAACTAAATAAACATAAAAAAAATAAAACTTAATAAAAATAAAAATAAAATAAACTATTAAAAAGAAAAAATAAAACCCTAAACCCTAAACCCTTAAACTAATCCTAAACCCTAAACCCTAAACCCTATGCCCTACCACCCTGATCTCTCTCTACTTACACCTAAACATAACCCTGACTCACCCAACCTAAACCCCAAACTTAAACCCTCCACTGACCACACCCCTGGCCCTAAACCCTGGGCCACACCACAAAACCCTAAACCCTAAACTAACTTTAAACCCTAAATAAAAAATCTTAATCCTAAACCTTAACCCTAAACCTTAAAACCTAAACCTTTAGTCGCTAAACTCTAAACTAACCCTAAACCCTAACAACTAAAACACCTAAACCTAAACCCCAAGAGTGGGCAAAACCCTGATAGCAAGAACATCACCATCAACTTGGCTTAGTCCAGATTTGGGGGTGGAGATGAAGGAGGAGGCGGTGGTTACCACAGTGATGGGGGATCTGGAGGGGCTGTTGGATATGGAAGTGGTGGTTATCGTAGCGGGAGGAGCGACGCAGGTTATAGTCATGGTTATGTTGGAGGGAGAGATTGGGGATATGATTGCAGATCCTTCTACTCAAGAGGCCGACGTGGTTCTAATGGGGACTGGAGAAACTCAGGAACGGTTGATCCAAAATTCTACTTATGCAACAATGCCTGTATTGTAGAGATGGTTCTAGTTATCTAGGGTTTTTTATTTGCTCTATGCGTGCTCATTTTTTATCTATGTCATCGCATGTGTCTTAGAAAACTTGGTGTGTTACTTGGTTTATGAAATCAAAAAGAAGAAATGTTAAATCTAAATATGTTCACTATTAAAAGAAACTGAACTTAAACTTAAAAACAAACCTAATATAAAAACTTTAAACCTAAACCTAAAAAAAAAAAACTAGAAAAATAAACCAAAACCTAGAAATAAAAAATAAAACCTAAACTTTAAAAATAAAATAAAAATAAAACTAAACAAAAAAATAAACCTAAACCTAAACCTAAACCTAAACCTAAAAAAATAAACTAAAATAAACAACCTAAACTAAAATAAATAAAACTAAAATAAATGAACCAAACTAAATAAAAAAAAAATAAACCTAAATAAAAAAAAAAATAAACTGAAATAAATAAAAAATAAACTAAATAATCCCAAACCTTCTAATTTAGTTAATTTATAAAAAATTAAGAAAATAGAAATAAAAATAAATAAATAAACCTACACTAAACCCTAAAAAACTAAACCCCCAACCCTATTCAACTCAAACCAAATACCATGCCCTAAACCCAACCTAAACCCTAGCACTAAACCCTAAAGCCTAAACAACCCTGACCCAAACCCTGGGCCACCCCAAACCCTAAATCCTAAACCCTAACCAAAACTTAAACTAAATAAAATCTAAAATAAAATAAATAACCTGACTAAAGATAAAATAAAACAAAACATAACTAAACCTAAACCTAAAAAACCTAAAAGAAAATAAAATAATTAATAAACTAAACTAAAACAAAATAAATAAAGACATAAACTAAACTAAAACTAAAAACTTAATAAAATAAAACTAAACCTAAAATAAAAAATTAAATAAAACACAACCTAAAATTAAACTTTAAAAAAATCTAAAATAAATAAAACTTAAACCTAAACTAAAAATAAAACTTAAAATAAACCTAAACCTAAACCCAAAATAAAATAAAACTTAAACCTAATTATAAAATAAAAAAAATAAAACCTTTACCTAAAAAAATAAAATAAAAATAAAACTATACTAAAAAATGAACCTAAAATTATAAAATAAACTAAAATAAATCAACCTAAAATAAATTAACTAAACTAAATAAACATGAAAATAAATCTAAAAAAAATAAAAATAAAATAACCTATAAGAAATAAAAAAAACCCTAAAACCTAAACCCTAAACCCTAAAAACCTTAAAACCAAACCTAAACTAATTAAAATCTTCAAATAAAATAAATAACAAAACCTAAACCAAAATAAAATAAAACAAAACATAGACTAAAATCTAAACCTAAACTTAAACCTAAAAAGAAAATAAAATAATTAATAACAACCAAACTAAAATAAAATAAATATAAACCTAAACTAAACTTAAAAAATAAAAAATCTCGGTAAAATAAAAACAAAACCTAAAATAAAAAACTAAATAAAAACCTAAACTTAAAATATAAACCTAGAAAAAAGCTAAAATAAATAAAACCTAAACCTAAACCTAAAATAAACTAAACCTAAACATAAACCTAAACTAAATAATATAAAATAAAATAAAGTAAATCTAATCCTAAACTAAAAATAAAACCTAAAATAAACCTAAACCTAAAATAAAATAAAACCTAAGCCTAAACACAAAATAAAAAAATTAAATCTTTGCACAAAATAAAATAAAATAAACACTATAATTAAATCTAAAGAAAATAAACTAAAATAAAGCAACCTAAAATAAATAAACAAAACTAAATAAACCTAAAAATAAAATAAACTATAAGAAATAAAAAATAACCACCTAAATAATCCTATAGTAACCCTAAAACTAACCTACCCCACCTACAACCCCATACTACCCTAAACTCTAAACCCTAAACTCTAAACTCTAAAAAACTCTAAATCCTAAACCCTAAACCCTAAAATAACCCTAAACTCTAAATCGTAAACCCTAAACTCTAAGTCATAAACCCTAAACCCTAACCTTAACCCTAACCCTAACCCTAAACCCTAAACCCTAACCCTAACCCTAAACCCTGAACCCTAACACTAGTCCTAAACCTTTAAACCTAAATCTAAATGCTAAGAATGGGTAGAACATTGACGACATGAACATCATCATCAACCAGGCTCATTCTAGATCTGGCGGTGGAGGCGAAGGCAGATGCCACAGTTATCATAATGGTTGTGAGGGATATAGAGGTGTTGGAGGATATAGAAGTAGTGGTCAGAGCAATGGTGGTTCCGAAGGTAGGAGGAGTGACAGAGGTTACAGCCGTGGTGGTGGTGGCGGGAGAGATTGGGGATATGATGGTGGATCCCTCCACTCGAGAGGCCGTGGTGGTTCTGATGGGAATAGCAAAAACTCAAGAATGATTGATCTGATCTGTTGCTTATGGAACTTTGTCTTTATAGTAGAGATGATTCTAATTATCTAGTGCTTTTGATTTGCTCTATGCGTGTTCATTTTTTATTTATGTCATCGCTTGTGCCTTAGAAAACTTGGTGTGTTACTTGGTTGATGAAATCGAAAAGAAGAACTATTAAATCTGATTTTGTTTTCAATTTAAAAAATTAAACATAAACCTAAAAATAAACCTAAACCTAAAAAATAAAATAAGAACCTAAAGCTAAACCTAAAATTAAAAATAAAATAAAATTAAAATTAAACTAAAAATAAACCTAAACCTAAACCTAAAAAAAAATAAAAAAAATAAACTAAAATAGATAAACTTAAAATAAATAACTAAACATAATAAAACTAAAAATAAACCTAAATATAAATAAATAATAAAATAAACTATAATAAATTAAAAATAAACTAAATAAACCTAAACCTACCAATTTACATAATTGATAAAAATAAAATAAAATAAAATAATAAAAAACCTAAAAATAAAACTAACCTAAACCCTAAATCCTAAATCCTAAGCTCCCTAGATTTGGGATCGAGGATTTCCTTTGGACTCTGAGCATAAATCCTCACCTCTTAGGCATTCCCCATAAATTTGTGTTGGTTGGTTGTAAGCCTAGTAATCTAATTAAATTTCAACTCAAAACATATATATCTCCTCAACTTCAAAATTACAAAGCCTAACCATAGGATGGTGGAATGCTCACTAGGCTTACAAGTATCATGAGCATTTCCTACTATTTTATTTGGATTCCAAAATAAGTCTTCTCCTTGAACTTTCCAAATTGATTTTCCAAATACAAATCCTTTGATAATCTAACCATGAAATCTTTGGAGAAGCTAATTGTCTACTTTAATCGAGTACTCTTAGGAAATTTCATTTCTAAGATGTAACTATGGAGCTTCCATAGGAAACTTAAGAACCTAGTTTAATATAAATCGTGCTTTATTCATCCATGTAAAGTAGAGGAAAAATCTCTGGTACATTCATAGACCCATCATGCCTTAGGAGTCCTTATTATGTTATTAGGTCCATTATAGGGTGATTCCTATATCTTTCAAGATAGTACATTATGCCTCAATGTTATACCTGATCACCTCAAAAAGTACCCCCCTACATCCAAAAATAAATAGCACAAGGCCCTCTCCTCTGGTCCATTGAATCCTCTCAACATCATCTTTTCTTTTTAGAGTTTGGAGATGTCAATCCTCAAGTAGGTGATGGTTCTTAGACTCATAATGTTGACTGATACACCTAGGTCAACTAGAACTCTGGATAGCTTGTATCTACCAACATCCACTATAATGTAAAGAGGCGGTTGTGCTCGATCATCCCTAGGAGTAGGTCTTCATCGCTAAATGTAACTTCTAAGATGTCCTTCAAGTGGCATGCCTCCTCTTTAGTAGTGGTCAGCTGAGCTAAGCATATCTCTAGATCAAGTAAAGCCTTGATTAGAGATTCTCTCATCTCTTTGGATAAGATAAGGGCCACGTACATACTTAACTTAAATGAGAACTTTCTAAGGTGAGCTAGGACATTGTAATCAACTTTGGCTTGGTCCTCCATTAGTATATCCATGGGTGGAGCATCCTATGGAGGCTATATGCTCACTAGAACCAATGACTTTCTTACCCTTATCTAAAGGGCTACCACAGGAGGTAGAACTTTACCACTTAGGTTAACTTCAATGACTTCTTTGAATGATGAGCATGTGAAAAGTTCTACCTTCTCATCAGGCATACCTACAACTTCTCCTATGGGATCCTCAGAGTCAGTTGACTCCAAGTCAATCTGAAGTGGTGAACCTGATTGACTCAGAGAAGGATAGTCTAACTCTGAATTAGAAAGAAAAGGATCGAAACTACTAGAGCTATTATTTTTATTTATTCTAAGAGAGCTTTCAAAATAAAATCAAGAGCATTAGAAGTAGACAATATATAAGTAGAATCAACTTTCTTCATTAATTTATTTTTGGGTGGAGGTACATGATGGAAATCAAGTAAAGTAAGTAGAGTTAGGGATTTAGTGCCCTTATCTGTATATACAACAATCCTACCTATAGAGGGGGATCTATCGAGAAGTGGTAGTAGAGTGGAGAGTACTAGACTGGACGGTGGGTATCTTGGACTACCTCGAGCAAGTATGGTGAGCTACTTCTTTGATGTCACCATCCAGGTTGTCCTTTACAACTAGCAAACCTTCCTTGGTGTTGGAGGTTTGAGCTACTTGCACCTTCAAGGAAAGATTCTTGATTTTAGAAATGATCTTCTTAGAGGTTTGGGATAGGATATCATAACCTTCTTTGGTCTTAAGAGGATGCAAGTATCCCCAAGTATCATAATGATTACTATAATAGAAATGGATGGTTGTTTTCATATTCCTTAGGATAACTATGGCTCTCAACTTGTAGTTGCTCAAGCTAGTCCTTAGAAGTGATACAATACTCTAAAACATGACCTAACATGCAGTGGTAGGGGAAATAGCTAGAATCATCACTCTTGCCCACTTCCTCTAGCCTCTTAGGCTCTGGTAACTGAAAGATAAGTTTCTTTAAGAGATTCTTAAAGATTTTTCTAACTACCTCCCTCTTGAATGAATATGGCTTATTCAATCTATTGGTAAGAGTTCGAGGAAAGTAGCAGCCTGGCGTTGCATATGAATACCGCTATTGGGTAGGATGCTGAGGCTATGGAAATGGTCATTATGGTGGCTACGGTGGTTGGTATGATGGCTGAGGTGGTCGAAGAGGCAAAGGAGGCTGCTGAGCTTGTAGTCTCTCATACTAAACTCTGGTTGGCTGCTTCCTCTGTCCACTGATGCAATTATCTCTGGCTTCTTCTCAAACACCTTCTATAGCTTGGGCCTAGATGAATGGTCGAAAGGGCAACTGTTTGGCTTCCTCTTGTAGGCTAGCCGCCTTGTTGATTAATTTCTTAAATGTATTGATAGTAAAACCCTTAAGCATGAAGGTGATCGGGACATCGATATTCTTGAGAAGAATCTCAATGGCATGTTGTTGGATAGTGGTTTTCATTTCATGCTCGGTTAGCCACCATGTAAAATATAGGGACCTCATTGTGTTTCTATTTCTCTACAATGAGGTCGCCTTCAGTCACCCTCTACTGAGCTCCAGTAAACCTCTTGATAAATAGGTGCTCAAACTCAACAAAAATCTTCACGAACCATTGGGCAATTGGCGTACCAATCAAAGGCAACACTTGGCAGAATGAAAAGCGAAGAGGAGTGCATTCTTGCCACTAGTGTTGCAATAGCCGACTCTAAAGTGTGCAATGTGTTGTTATGGCTCCCACGGCATCAAAGATCTTGAAGGATGGTGGCACAAAATCCTAAAATAAAATAAAAACTAAATAAACACCTAAACTTAATAAATTAACTTAAAAATAAATATAAAATAAAACCTAAACCCTAAATTAAAAAAACCTAACCTAAAATGAATTAAACATAAACCTAAACTAAAGTAAACTAAACTAAAATAAAACCTAAACCTAAACTTAAAATAAACTAAACTTAAACCCTAGATTAAATAAAATATAATAAACTAAAAATAAACCTAAACTAAGAAAAAAAACCTAAAATAAAACCTAAAACTTAATCCAAATATAAATTAAAACTTAAACCTAAAATAAAAAATAAATCTAAACAAAATAAAATAAAATAAAATAAAATAAACCTAAACCTAAACTTAAAATTAAACTAAAATAAAATAAAAAACCTAAAATAAAATATAATAAATAAAATAATAAAATAAAAATAAGATAAACTAAAATAAATAAAATATGACTAAAATAATACTAAACTGCCGGGTTTGCATATTTAAAAACCAAAACAGCACTGAGCCTAGGCCCTAAATCAGGCCATAAAACAGACCCAAGAGTGACCTCCACTGAGCCTGACCCTGACCACTGAGCCAACCCTAATCCTGACCCTGCCTGATCATGGGCCCTGAGCCAGGCCTGGGCCACAGACTGAGCCACTGGGGCCAGGCCACTGAGCCATGAGGCTGAGCCACTGAGGCCTGGGAGACAGCCCCAGATCTGGGCCCACAGGCTGGGCTGAGGCTGAGCCTGAGGCCCTAGGTGGGCCACTGGTACTGGTGACACTGAGCCTGACCCTGATCTTGGGGCCCTAGGCTGGGCCAGGCCACTGAGCCTGGGCCAGCCAGCCCTAAAGAGCCCTGGGAGCCAGACTGGGCAGCAGGCCCTGAGGCCCAACTGGGCTATTAAATAAACCTAATAAAGATAGATAAATAAACCTGAGCTAAATAAGATAAGATAATATATAAAAACCTAAAGGCACGGAGGTAGATAAAGATAAACTTGTAAAAATGAATAAGATAAAATAAAATAAAGAAACATAAATAAACTTAAAATAAAATTAACCTGATAAAAACCTAAAATAAAATAAAACTAAATGTAAAATAAAATAAAATAAAACTATATAAAGCCTAACTAAAATAAACCTTAAAATAAAGGCAAGATAAATAAAAGTATAACCTAAAACTAAACTAAAAAAAAAAAAACACAAGAAATTTAAAATAAACAAAATAAAATAAATTTAAACCTAAACAAAATAAAATATACTAAAATAATAAAACCTAAAAGATCCTAAAATATACTAAACTAAACCTAAAATCTAAACTAAATAAAATAAAAATAAAATAAAAATAAACCTAAACTAAATTAAAATTAAACCTAAAAATGCAACTAAAATAAAACCAGAACTAAAGCTAAAATAAAATAAAACCTAAACCTAAACCTAAATATATAATAAATTAAACTCAACAAAAAATAAACCTAAATCTAAACATAAAAAAAACTAAAATAAAATAAACCTAAATAAGTAAATAAACTAAATAAAAAAATAATCCAAAATAAAAAATTAAATAAACTAAAATAAATAAAAAACTTAATTTTAAAAAAAACCCTAAACCCAATAACATAAACTCTAAAACTCTAAACCACTAACTAAACCTAAACCACAATGTTTAACCCTAAACACAGCATAAACTCTAAAAGTAAACCCCAAACCAAAACAAACCCACAATGCTAAACCTAAACCTAAAACCCAAACCCTAAACCTAAACTAAAGTAACTAAATAAATTAAAAAAAAACAAACCCTAAAACCTAATAAACCTAAACTAAACCTAAACCCGAGAATGGGAGGAACGGCATCAGCAACTAGGCTGATCTGATCTAGCAGTGGAAGCAAAGGCAAGGTGGTGGTATTGATTATGGTGGGAAAAGCTTTAGAGGTTATAGCCGTGGTGGTAGCCAAGGGAGAAATTAGGGATATGATAGGAAACCTTGGTACTCGAGAGGCCGGGGTGGTTCTAATGGGAACTAGAGAAATTGAAGAATGGCTAATCCGATCTGCTCTTATGGAACTGTCTAAACAGTAGAAATGGTTCTAGCAATCTAGGGTTTTTGATTTCCTTTAAGTGTGCTCATTTTTGATCTTTGTCACCACTTGTCTCTTAGAAAACTTGGTGTGTTACTTAGTTAATGAAATTGAAAAGAAGAAATGTTGAATCTGAATTTGTCCTCTGTTAGAAAAAAAAAACCAAAATCCCTAAACCCTAAACTAAAACATGAACCATAGACCTTAAACATAAACCCTAAACCCTAAACACTAAACCCTAAAAACAATAAACCCTAAACCCTAAACTCACAAATCCTAAATCCTAAACCTAAAGAAAAACAAACCACAAACCCTAAATCTTAAACCACCCTAAACTAAACCTAAACCCTGACTAAACCTAAACCCTAAACCAACTCCTACCTAAAGATGATAACTTAATAAACAAAACATAAAAATAAAATAAAATAAAATAATAAAATAAAACCTAAACTAAAGTGAAAATAAAACCTAAATAAAAGTATACCTAATTAAAATCCTAAAATAAAATAAATAAAAACTAAACCTAAATAAATAAATAAATAAAACCTAAATCCTGACTAAAAGCCAAAAAAATAAAATAAAATAAAACTAAATAAAATAAACTAAACTAAATAAATAAACCTAAACCCCCTGATAACCTAAACTCACCTAAACCCCATAAGATAAAATAAAATAAAATAAACCAACTGACTAAAAATATAACCTCAAAATGGGCTAAAATAAAACCTAAAACCTAAACTTAAAATAAAATAAAACCTAAACTAAAGTAAAGTAAAATAAACCCTAAGATAATAAACCTGACCTAAACCTGACTAAAACTAAACTTAAAACCCAAACTAAAAATAAATAAAATAAATAAACTAAACTAAATAAAATAAAATAAATAAAATAAATAGATTAAAATATAATATTAATTAAATAAACTAAATAACCATAAACCTTGGTTTGCTTTTTTTTAAACCTAATCCTGAGCCCCTAAATCCTGCACTACCATCCTATCACCTGACCACTGACCTGACTAAAACTGAAACCTTTCCTGACTTAACCACTAAACTGAGCCCTAAACTAAAACCCCTTACTGAGGCCCTAAAAGCTAAACACAAACCCCCAAACCCTGGCAAAATCCAAAACCCTAACCCTAAACCCTAAACATTAAACCCTATAAAACCCTAAACCTTAAACCCTAACCCTAAACCCTAAATGCTAAAAGCATAAACCCTAAAAATCTAAACCCTAAAACTTAAACCCTAAATGATAAACCCTAAACCCAAACCCTAAACCTAAACTTAAAGTAACTAAATATATTAAAAAATAAACCTAAACCCTAAAACCTGATAAACCTAAATCCCAAGAATGGGCAGAACCTTGATAGTAGGAACATCACCATCAACCAAGCTCAGTCTAGATATGGTAGTGGAGGCGAAGGCAGAGGTGGCTATTATCATAGTGGTGGTGGGGGATCTAGAGGTGTTGGTGGATATGGAGGTGGTGGTCAGAGAAATAGTGGTTATGGAGGCTGGAGGAGCGATGGAGGTGACAGCCGTGGTGGTGGCAAAGGGAGAGATTAGGGATATGATGGTGGCTCTCGCTATTCGAGAGGAGGGGGTTGTTCTGATTGCAATTGGAGAAACTGAAGAATGGGCGATCTGATATACTGTTTATGGAGATGTGTCTTTACATTAAAGATGGTTCTAGTTATCTAGGGTTTTTTATTTGCTCTATGTGTGCTTATTTTTTATCTATGTCATCACTTGTTTCTTAGAAAACTTGGTGTGTTACTTGTTGATGAAATCGAAAAGAAGAAATATTGAATCTGAATTTGTTCTCAATTAAAAAAAAAACCAAAAACCCTATACCCTAAACTAAAACTTTAAACCTAGACCTATAATCTAAACTCTAAACTCTAAACACTAAAAACCCTAAACCCTAAACCTAAACATTAAACCCTAAAACCCTAAACCCGAAACCATAAACCCTAAAACCTAAACCCTAAACCCTAAATCTTGAACCCTCAACTAACCCTAAACCCTAAAAAGTTAAAAACTTAAGCTTAAACTAAATAAAACCTAAAAATAAAATAAATATAAAAACCTAAACAAAAATAAAATAAAAAATAAAATAAAATAAAAAAAACTAAACTAAACCTAAAAAAAATAAAGCTACCTTAACTAAAGAGAAAATAAAATTAAAAATAAAAACTAAACTAAAATATAAATAAATAAAAACCTAAGTAAAATAAAAACTAAACCTAAAAAAAATAAAATAAAACTAAAATAAAATAGATTAAAAACTAAATAAAAACCTAAACCTAAAAAAATAAACCTAAAAATAAATAAAAAATATAACCTCAATCCTAAATTAAAAAAAAAAACTTATTCCTAAAATAAAAAAATAAACCTAAACCTAAATTAAAATAAACTAAACTACAATAAATAAAACCTAAACCTAAACTTAAAATAAACTAAATCTAAACCTAAACCTAAACCTTAAATAAAATAAAACAAATTAAAATATAAAACCTAAAAATAATTCTAAAATAAAAACATAAAACTTAAACCTACAAAAAATAAATTAAAAACCTAAACCTAAACCTAAAATAAAAAATAAAATACCTAAAAATAAAATAAAATATTGAACAAATAAATAAACCTAAACCCAAAATAAAATGAAAACCTTAAATAAATAAACCTAAATATAAACTAAACTAAATAAAATAAAAATAAACCTAAATAAATACTGATAAACTAAAATAAATAGAAAATAAACTAAATAAAGCCTAAACCAACGAGGTTTACCAAATTTAAAAAAATAATAAATAAAACCCTAATCCTAACCTAAACCTGGATTAAATAAATATAATAAAGAAATAAACCTAAACTAAGAAAACATAAAATAAAACCTAAAACCTAATCACAAAATAAAATAAAAACTTAAAAAAAATATAAAATAAAACCTAAAAAAACAATAAAAAATAAAACTAAACTAAAATAAACATAAACCTATACCTAAACCTAAAAATTAATCTAAAATAAGAAAACCTAAATTAAATAAACTAAGTTAAATAAAAATAAAAAATAAAATAAACTAAAATAAATAAAAAATGAACTAAATAAACTAAATAAACCTAAACTGCCGGTTTGTTTTAAAGAAACTAACCACACCAAACTGACCATAAACCCTGACTACTTAAACCCTAACCCACTGATCTGACCACTGACCTGGGCCCTATCCACCCTACCCCCAAATCCCAACCCTGACCTAAACTCCCTAAACTGGGCCTGGGCCACTGAGTAACCCCACCCTCCACTGAGCCACTCTGAGGCTGAGCCTAAACCTAAATGACATAGGCCCAGATCTAGGCTAAACTACCACACACTGAACCCACTGAGCCAAAGAGGCTTGGGCTTCCCAGGCCCCAGGCTAAAATGACCCTTAACTAAACCTAAATAAATAAATAAAATAAACCTAAATAATAATAAGATAATAACTAAACTAAGGTAAAATAAAATAAACTTATAAAAAATAAAAAATAAAATAAATAAAACTAAATAAACTTAAAAAAAATAAATAAAAACCTAAATAAAATAAAACTAAAGGTAAAATAAAATAAAATAAACCTAAATAAAATAAAAAATAAATATAAACCTAACCCTAAAAAATAAACCTTAAAATAAATAAAAGTAAAACCTAAACCCTAAACTAAAAAAAAACCTAAAAGAAATTTAAAATAAATAAAATAAAATAAATCTAAACCTAAACTAAAATAAAATATACTAAAATAAATAAAACCTAAACCAAATCTTAAAATATGCTAAACCTAAACGTAAATCTAAACTAAATAAAATAAAATAAATTAAATTAAAAATAAACTTAAACCTAAACTAAAAAATTAAACCTAAAAATACAACTAAAATAAAAACTTAGAACCTAAACCTAAAAAAATAAAATAAAAACCTAAACCTAAACTTAAAATATATAATAAAAAGTAAACTCAACAAAAAAATCAACCTAAATCTAAACATAAAAAATAAACTAAAATAAAACACCTAAACTAAAATAAATAAACCTAAATAAGTAAACTAATCTAAATAAAAAATAATACTAAATAAAAATAAAAAATTAAATAGACTAAAATATATAAAAAATATACTAAATAAACTAAATAAACCTAAACTTATCGGTTTACTTAATTTTAAAAAAACCCTAAACCTTATAACCTAAACTCTAAAACTCACAGACCCACAAACCTAAACCCCAATGCTAAACCCTAAACCTAACGTTAAACCCTAAACCCTAAAGTCATAAACTCTAAAACTGTAAACCCCAAACCGTAAACCCTAGACCCTAACGCTAAACGCTAAACCCTAAAAACCAAACCCTAAACCTAAACTTAAAGTAACTAAATAAATTACAAAATAAACCTAAACCTTAAAACCTAATAATCCTAAACCTAAACCTAAACCCCGAGGCATAACTTTGTGACAGGGAACATCTAAATTAAGCTCAGATCTAGATCGATGAAAAAGCAAAAGGTGGCAGTTATTGCAGTGGTGGTGGGAAAAGCTTTTGAGGTTATAGCCGTGGTGGTAGCTGAGGGAGAGATCGGGGATATGATGGGGAATCTTGCTACTCGATAGGCCGGGGTGGTTCTAATGGGAACTAGAGAAACTTAAGAATGGTAGATCATCTGCGCTTATGGGCTCCATCTGGTAGAAGATTCTAGCAATCTAAGGTTTTTGATATCCTCTAAGTGTGCTCATTTTTTATCTTTGTCATCACTTGTCTCTTAGAAAACTTGGTGTGTTACTTGGTCAATGAAATTAAAAAGAAGAAATGCTGAATCTAAATTTGTTCTATGTTAGAAAAAAAACCAAAAACCCTAAACCCTAAACTAAAATGTGAACCTTAGGCCTTAAACATAAACCCTAAACCCTAAACCCTAAAAACCATAAACCCTAAACCCTAAACCCTAAACCATAAACTCTAATCCTAAACCCTAAACCCTAAGCCCTAAAAGCATAAACCCTAAAATGCTAAATCCTAAATCTTAAACCCCAAACACCTTAAACCCCAACCAAAACCACAACCCTAAACCCTTAACCCTAACCTAAAAGCTAAAAAACTTAATCCTAAACAAAATAAAACATAAAATAAAATAAATAAATAAACCAAAACCAAAATAAAATAAAAATAAAATTAAATAAAACCTAAACTAAAGTGAAAATAAAAAACCTAAATAAAATAAAAAAAACTAAACACGAAATAAAAAATAAACCTAAAAAAAATTAAATGAAATAAAACTAAATAAAACCTAAACTTAAAATAAATAAAAAAATAAAACCTAAATCCTAAACTAAAAAAAGAAAACCTAAATAATAATAAAATAAAACTAAACCTGAGTAAAATAAACTAAACTAAAATAAATAAAACCTAAACCTAATCCTAAAATAAACTAAACCTAAACTCAAACTAAACCCAAAATAAAATATAAAATAAACCTAAGCTAATAAAAATATAACCTCAAAATAAACATAAAATAAAACCAAAAACCTAAAAAAAATAAAATAAAACCTAAACCTAAAACCTAAAGTAAAATAAAATAAAACTCAGAAAATAATAAACCTAAACCTAAACTAAACCTAAAACTAAACTAAAATAAAACCCAAATTAAAATAAATAAATAATAAATAAATAAACTAAATAAAAAATAAATAAATAATTAAATAAATTAAAATAAATAAAAATTAATTAAATAAACTATATATAATAAACCTACTAATTTGTAATTTAAAAAAAACCCTAATCCTACTCTATCACCCTGAAACCCATCCAAACCAGCAATTACTAATCACTAAACCCTAATCACTAAACCATAACAAACCTAAACCACTTAACTGAGCCCTGATGCTTCCACCCTAAACCAAAAATCCTAAACCCTACCCTAAACCCATTAAACCATAAACCACTAAAAAACCACCCTAAACCCTAAATGCTAAAAGCATAAACTCTAAAACCCTAAACCCTAAACCTAAACTCTAAACCTTAAACCCAAACCCTAAACCCCAAACCCTAAACTAAACCTAAAGTAACTAAATATATTAAAAAATAAACTAAACTAAAACCAAATAAACCTAAACCCCAAGAATGGGTAGAACCTTGACAGCAGGAACATCACCATCAACCAAGCTCAGTCTAGATCTGGCGTGGAGGAGAAGGAAGAGGCGGCGATTATCATAGTGGTGGTGGGGGATCTGGAGGTGTTGGTGGATATGGAGGTGGTGGTCAGAGAAGTGGTGGTTATGAAGGCGAGAAGAGCGATGGAGGTGACATCCATTATGGTGGCAAAGGGAGAGATCAGGGATATGATGGGGGATCCCATAACTCGAGAGGAGGGGGTAGTTCTGATGGCAATTGGAGAAATTGAAGAATGGGCGATCTGATCTGCTACTTATGGAGATGTGTCTTTACATTAAAGATGGTTCTAGTTATCTAGGGTTTTTTATTTGCTCTATGTGTGCTCATTTTTTATCTATGTCGTCACTTATTTCTTAGAAAACATGGTGTGCTACTTGGTTGATGAAATCGAAAAGAAGAAATGTTGAATCTGAATTTGTTCCCAGTTAAAAGAAAGTACCAAAAACCCTAAACCCTAAACTAAAACTTCAACCCTAGACCTATAACCTAAAATCTAAACTCTAAACACTAAAAACCCTAACCCCTAAACCCTAAACCTAACCCTACCAAACCCTAAACCAAACCTAAAACCTAAACCCTACTTAATCCCGGACCCTAAAACCTAAACCCTAAATCTTGAACCCTCAAACTAAAGTAAGCTAAAACTAATGCTTAAACTAAATAAAACCTAAATAATAAAATAAATAAAACCTAAACAAAAATAAAATAAAAAATAAAATAAAATAAAACCTAAACTAAAACATAAACCTAAACCTAAAGCTAAACCTTAAGCTAAAGAGAAAATAAAATAATAAATAAAAACTAAACTAAAATTTAAATAAATAAAATCTAAACTAAAGTAAAAATAAAAACCTAAATAAAATAAAACTATACCTAAAAAAAATAAAATAAAATAAAATATAGAATAAAAACTAAATAAAACCTAAACCAAAAATAAACCTAGAAATAAATAAAAAATAAAACCTTAATCCTAAAATAAAAAAAAACTTAAACCTAAAATAAAAAAAATAAACCTAAACCTAAATTAAAATAAACATAACTAAAATAAATAAAACCTAAACCTAAACCTAAATTGAACTAAACATAAACCTAAACCTAAATCTTAAATAAAATCAAATAAATTAAAAAATAAAAACTAAAAATAAATCTAAAATAAAAACATAAGACCTAAACCTAAAAAAAATAAAATAAAAACCTAAACCTAAACTAAAATAAAAATAAAACCAAACCTAAAAGATAAAATAAAAATAAAATTGAACTAAAATAAACTTAAACTAAACCTAAAAAATAAACTAATTGAAAACCTAAACTAAAATAAATATACCTAAAATATATAAACTAAACTAAATAAAACAAAAAAATAAAAATAAAATAAAAAAACAAAATAGAATAAAAAATAAATAGAAAATAAACTAAATAAACTAAACCTAGTTTACTAATTTTAGAAATAATAAAAAAAACCCTAACCCTACTAAACCCTAAACAACCAAATCAAACCTAAACCCTAAACCCTAAACCAAACACCAAACCCTAAATCTTAAACCCTAAATCCTACTGAACCATACTAAAATCAAACCTACTGACCCTAAACTCTAAATCAACCTGATCCTAAACCCCAAACCCCAAAAACCTAAAACTGAGCCTAAAAAACTAGAAAACCTAAAACTTATCATAACTAAATATAACCTAAAAATAAAATAAATAAATAAACCAAAACCTAAATAAAATAATAAAGAAAATAAAATAAAAAAAAAAAACCTAAACCAAACCTAAACCTAAACATAATTAAAATATAATAAAGTAAACTAAAATAAAATGAATAAAAAACCTAAAACTAAACTAAAAATAAAATAAACTTAAAAATAAAAAAACTAAATAAAATAAAAATAAACATAAAATAAAATTAAAATAAAATTAAAATATAATAAAATTAAAACTAAATTAAAACCTAAACATAAAAATAAAACCCAAAAATAAATAATAAAACCTAAACCCTAAACTAAAAAAATAAACTAAAAAATAAACTTAAACCTAAAATAAAATAAACTAAAACTAAACTAAAACCTAAACCTAAACTACACTAAATAAATTAAAATAAATAAATAATATTCCTAAACCTAAATCAAAATAAAACTTAAAACTTAAACCTAAAAGATAAAATAAAATTTAAACCAAAAAAAACCAAAAAATATAAAACCAAAACCTAAAATAAAATAAAAAATAAATAAACTAAAAAATAAGTAAACCTAAACTAAATCTAAAAATAAACTAAAATAAATAAAATTAAAATAAACATATAATTAATAATAAACTAAAATAAATTAAAATAAATAAATAAATAAACTGATCTGGGTTTGCTTATTAAAGGTATACCCTACCACCTGATCCTGACCCTGAGCCTAAATCCTGACCCTACTACTCTAAACTCCTGGGCCCTGGGCTAGCCCTCCACTTCTGAGCCCTACCACTGAGCCACAAACCACAACTAACCCCAGGCCAACCCTGAGCTGGGCCTTAAACCTTACCATAAACCGGCCTACCTAAACCACAAGGCTCTCCTACCCTAACCACCCCCAGACCCTGGGCTGACCCTAGGCCCAAAACTGACAGGCCTTGCACTAAACTAAAAGACCTGATAAAATAAAATAAAATTAAAACCTGCATATAATAAAAGATAAAATACCTAAACTAAAACCTGACCTAAACCTAAACCTACACTACATAATTTAAAAACTAAACTAAAGATAAAATAAATAAAAACCTAAAAGATAAAATACCAAAAGACTAAATAAAATAAAACTAAACAAAAAATAATAAAGACTAAAACATAAAACCTAAACCTATAAATAAAAAATAACCCACCTACTAAAACCTAAACCTAAAATAAATAAAATTAAAGAACTAAGCTTAAAATAAAACAAAACCCTAAACCCTAAACTAAATAAAATAAAATAAATAAAATGAGACATAAAAAATAATCTAAAATAAAAACCTAAACCTAAAAAAAAATACCTACCTAAAATAAATAAAATAAAATGTAAACCTAAAAATAAAATAAAATTAAACTAAATTAAAATACATGAACCTAAACCTAAACCTAAAAAATAAACTAAAATAAAACCTAAAGCAAAATAAAAAAAACCTAAAATAAATAAACTAAATTAAATAAAATTAAAATAAACATAAATTTAAAATAATATAATAAACTAAAATTAATAAAATAACCTAAATAAATAAACCTAAACCTTTGCTTAATTTCAAAAAATGCCTACCATAAACCTTACACCTACCCTAAATCCTAAACCCTAAAAGACAAACTAAACCAAACCTGACCTATACAAACCACAAAACCACAAACTAAACTAACCATAACTCAGCTAAACCCAAGCACAAACACTACCATAAAATACTACACCTTTAAACCACTAAAACCATAAACCTAATACAAACACTTAACCCAAACCTAAACCCTAAAAGCATAAATCCCAACCCTACCCTGAGCCTAAACCTAAACCCTAAACCCTAAACAAACCCTAAACCCAAAATAACTAAATAAATTAAAAAATTAAAACCTAAACCTAAAAAAGCCTAAACCAAGAATGGGTAGAACCTTGATAAGAACATCACCGCATCAGCTCGGTCTAGATCTGGCAGTGGAGGCAAAGGCGGAGGTTATCGCTGCGGTGGTGGGGTATCTAGAGGTGTTGGTGGATATGGAGGTAGTGGTCAGAGCAGTGGTGTTTATAGAGGCAGGAGAAGCGATGGAGGTTACATCCGTGGTGGTGGTGGTGGGAGAGATCGGGGATACGATGGTGGATCCCACAACTCGAGAAGTCAGGTGGTTCTGATGGGAACTAAAGAAATTGAAGAACAGCCAATCTGATCTACTGTTTATGGAACTTTGACTTTATAGTAGAGACAGTTCTAGTTATCTAGGGTTTTTGATTTGCTTTATGCGTGCTCATTATTTATCTATGTCATCATTTTTATCTAAGAAAACTTGGTGGGTTACTTGGTTGTTGAAATTGGAAGAAGAATGTTGAATCAGAATTTATTCTCTATTAAAAAAAAACCAAAAGCCCTTAACCCCAGACAAAAACCTAAACCATAGACCTAAAACCTAAACCCTAAACCCTAATCCCTAAACCCTAAAAACCCTAAACCCTAAACCTTAAACCCAAAAACTTAAACCCTAAATCCTAAACCTTAAACCCAAACCCTAAACCCCCAAACCTAAACACTATACCCTAAACACTACAACAACAACAAGCCTTTATACCACTAAGGGATTGTACATGAATCCTTCGCCTCCATTGTGTCTATTATGTGTCAAATTCTCATTTAATTCAAGTATACTTAGGTCATTTTTTATACATCTTAACCAAGTCTTTTTAGGTCTACTTCTACCTTTCTTAACATAAGGAAAATCTAATTCATCTACTCTCCTAACCAGGGCCATCAGACAATCAATGCTTTATGTGGCGAAACCATCTAAGGTGACTCTCTCTAATCTTATCTGCCATTGGGCTACTCAACTTTTCCGAACATACTCATTTCACATTTTATCTCTAAGAGTAAAGCCACTCATCCACAGCATCCTCATCGTAACTTAACTTAGTCTTATGCTTCTCTTTTATTGGCCAACATTACGGACCATAAGTCATTGCAGGTCTTACCACCATCTTATAAAATTTTCCCTTAAGTTTAAGTAGAATTTTTCTATTACACAACAGGCCAGATGCATTCCTCCACTTCAACCATCCAACTTGAATTCAACTAATAACATCTCCATCTATTTCACCATCATTTTGAACAATAGAACCTAAATATTTGAATCGATCACTCTTATTAATGACTTGTTCACCTAATGTGACAACACTACCACTAGAGCTTCTATAACTAAAATTACACTCCATATATTCAGTTTTAGATCTACTTAACTGAAAACCTTTAGACTCTAATGTTGACCTCCATAATTCAAGTTTCTCTTAGACTCCCTCTCTAGTCTTACCAATAAGAAGAATGTCATCAACAAAAAGCATACACCAAGGTACATCTTCCTATAAATTCCTAGTAAGAACATCTATAACTAAAGTAATAAAGATAAGGGCTTAAAGTTGATCCTTGATGTAATCCAACTGAAATAGGAAAATATTTTGTCAATCCTCCTTATGTTTGGACACAAGTAATAGCTCTAGTATACATATCCTTAATTACTTGAATATAACTAATATTAACTCCTTTATGTTCTAGAACTCTCCAAAGAACATCTCTTGAAACTTTATCATAAGCTTTCTCTAAATTAATAAATATCATATGTAGATCCTTCTTACTTTCTCTATACTTCTCCATCAAACCTCTTAACAAATGTATAGAATCCATAGTAGATCTACCTGGCATGAAACACTAAAAAGCTAAAAACCTAAATAAAACCTTGAAATAAATTGAATAAAAAAATAGAAACTAAAATAAAACAAAAAAATAAAATAAAAATTAAAACCTAAACTAAGCCCTAAACTTAAACCTGAACCTAAACCTAAAAAAAAAGAAAACTAAAATAAAATAAATAAAAAACTAAACTAAACTAAAAAATAAAAAACCTAAATAAAATAAAACTAAACCTAAAATAAAATTAATAAACATAAATTAAATAAAATAACAAAAAAAATAAAACCTAAATAAAACCTAAAGAAAAAATTAAACATAAACCATAAACTAAAAAAAACCTAAAAAAATAAAAAAATAAAATAAACTGGCTAAAATAAACTAAACTAAAATAAATAAAACCTAAACTAAACCTAAAATAAACTAAACCTAAACCTAAACAAATAAAATAATAAAATAAACTAAAAAAACCTAAACTAAAATAAAATATTAAAATAAACATAAAAAATAAAATCCTAAAACCTAAAAAAATTAAAATAAAAGAGCCACTTAGAAGTTAAAATAAAACAAACCTAAAAAAATTAAATAAAATATAACTAAATAAAAAAAAATAAACTAAAGCTAAACCTAAAAAAAATTAAAATAAATAACCTAAACTAAAATAAATAAACTTAAAATAAATAAACTAAACTAAATAAAATAAACCTAAATAAAATAAAAAGACTAAAATAAATAATAAACTAACTAAATAAAATAAACTTAAACCTACAAGTTTTTTAATTTAAAAAAAACTCTGACACTAAACACTAAACCCTAAAACTAACACTAAAGCTACTGAACCAAATCTGACCACAAACCCACCCAAAACCCTAAACCCCTCTGACCCACCAAAACTAAATAAAACCCACCCTAAACCTTAAACCTAGCCACCCTAAACCACTGAGCCTTACCCAAACCCTGAACCACAAACCTAAAAAAAAACTAAATAAAACAAAATAAAATAAATAAAACCTGACATAAATAAAATAAAAAATTAAAATAAAATAAAACACTAAAACCTAAACCTAAACCTAAACATAAAAAAAAATAAAATATAATATAAAATGTAAACTAAAATAAAATAAATAAAACCCTAAACTAAACAAAAAAATAAAATAAACCTAAAAATAAAAACCCTAAATAATATAAAAATTAAACATAAATTAAGAATAAAATAAACCTAAAATAAAATAAAATAAAACTAACTAAAACATACCTAAAAATAAACCTAAAAAAATAAATTTAAAACCTAAACCTAAAATAAACAAAATAAAATAAAATAAACCTTAAAATAATAAACTAAAATAAATAAAACCTAAACCTAAACCTAAATTAACTAAATAAAATAAAATAAACTAAAAGTAAACTAAACCTAAACTAAATTATAAAACCTAAAATAAAAACCTAAAACTTAAACCTACAAAAATAAAATATAAACCTTAACATAAACCTAAAAATAAAAAATAAACCCTAAACCTAAAAAATTAAATAAAATAAAAATAAACTAAAAATAAGCCTAAACCTAAACCCAAACTTGAACTTAAAAAATAAATTAAAATAAAAAAATTAAACTAAAATAAATAAACCAAAAATAAATAAACTAAACTAAATAAAAATAAAAATAAACTTAAATAAATAAAATAAAATAAATTGAAATAAATAAAAAATTGACTAAATAAACTAAATAATCATAAACCTGGGTTCTGAATTAAAAAAAACCTAAACCACAAATCTAATCCTAAAACTGCACTACACTACAAACCTAAACCCACACTAAACCACTAAACCCTACAAAATCTCAGCTTAAACCACTAAAACACAAAACTGACCCTAAACCCTAAAACCACAACCTAAACTAAACATAAACTAAATAAAACCTACTAAAATAAATAAAAACCTAAACCTAAATAAAATAAAAGTTAACATAAAATAAAACCTAAACTCAAACCTAAACTAGCGTGAAAATAAAAAAATAAAAAAATGAAATAAAGAAATAAAAAAACCTAAACTAAATTTAAAATTAAATAACCTAAGAATAAAAACATAATTAAAATAAAACTAAACATAAAATATAAATAAAATTAACCAAAATAAAATAAATCAAAATAAACTAAAATAAAACTAAATAAAATCTAAACCTAAAAAATAAACCATTAAATAAAATAAAACCTAAATCCTAAACTAAAGACACTAAGCCTAAAATAAAATAAACTAAATAAGTTAAAATAAACCTAAACCTAAACTTAAACTAAAATAAACCAAACTAAAATAAATAAAACCTAAGCCTAAACATAAAATAAACTAAACCTAAACCTAAATCTAAACAAAATAAAATAAAATAAACTAGAAGTAAATCTAATTCTAAAGTAAAGAAATAAAACCTAAAAAATAAGCCTAAAATAAAAACATAAATCATAAAAGAAATAAAATAAAACCAAAACTAAACATAAAAATAAAAATAAAACCTAAACCTATAAAAATAAAAATAAAACTCAACAAAATAAACTAAATTAAAAAAACTAAAATTAAAACCTAAACTAATAAATAAACCCAAAATAAATAAACTAAACTAGATGAAAATAAAAAATAAATCTAAATAAAAATGAAAAATTAAATAAACTAAAATAAATAAAAAATAAACTAAATAAACTAAATAAACCTAAACCAACCGATTTACATAATTTAAGAAAAAAAAAACCTTAAACCCTAAACCCTAAACCCTAAACCCTATACCCTAAAACCCTAAACCTAAACCATAAACCCTACTTAAACCAAAGCTAACCCTACACTAAACCCTAAACCCTAAACTAAATCTCACAAACCCTAAGCCTAAAACCACACACTCCAAACCCCAAAACCATAAACCCTAAATCTTAAACCCTAAACTAACCCTAAACCTTTAACCATAAACTAACAGTAAACCCTAAGAATTGGCAGAACCTTGACAGTAAAAATATCACCGTCAACTAGGCTTAGTCTAGATCTGGCGGTGGAGGCGAAGGCGAAGGCAACGGTTATCACAATGGTGGTGGGGGATCTAGAGGTGCTGGCGGATATGGAGGTGGTTGTCGAGTGGTGGTTATGGAGGGATGAGTGGGGAGGTCCTGGCAGTGGTGGTGGTGGAGGGATAGATCACAGATATGATTGTGGATCTTACTACTCGAGAGGTCGGAGTGGTTTTGTGTGGAAATGGAGAAATTGAAGAACAACCGATCCGATTTGCTTCTTATGGAACTATGTCTTTATAGTAGAGATGGTTCTAGTTATCTAGAGCTTTTGATTTACTATATGTGTGCTCATTTTTTATTTAAATTGACACTTGTGTCTTAGAAAACATGGTGTGTAACTTGGTTGATGAAATCAAAAAGAAGAAATGTTGAATCTGAATTTATTCTTTATTAAATAAAAAAGCCAAAAATCATAAACCCTAAACTAAAACCTGAATCCTAGACCTAAAACCTAAACCCTAAACCCTAAAGCTTAAACTCTAAAAAGCATACATCTCAAACCTTAAACCCTAAACCCTAAACCCTAAAAGCCTTTTTACCTAAATGCTAAACCCTAAACCCTAAACCCTAAAACCATAAACCCTAAACCCTAAACCCTAAATCTTAAACCCTACACCCTAAACTCTAAACCTTAAACCTTGAACCTTAAACCCCAAATCCTAAACCTTCAACCCTAAACCCTAAACCCTAAAAACCTAAAAACCTAAACCTAAACTAAATAAAACCTAAAATAAAATGATAGAACCTAAGCCAAAATAAAATAAAACCTAAAATAAATCATAAACCTAAACCTAAACCTACTAAAAAAGAAAATAAAATAAAAATAAAAGAACTAAAATTAAAAAATAACCACTAAAATAAAACATAAATAAAATAATTACTAAACCTAAAATAAAAATAAAATAAACATAAAATAAAATAAATAAAAAACTAAACCTAAAAAATACACCTAAAAGTAAATAAAAACTAAAAGCTAAACCCATAACAAAAAAAAACTATAAATAAAATAAACAAAATAAAATAAAACTAAACTAAAATAAAATAAACTAAAATAAATAAAACCTAAACCTAAACCTATAATATTCTAAACCTAAACCTAAACTTAAACTAAATAAAATAAAATAAACTAAAAAGAAACCTAAACTTAAACTAAAAAATAAAACCTAAAACCCACACCTAAAAAATAAAATAAATTAAACCTAAATTTAAAAATAAAATATAAAAAACTAAACCTAAAATAAAAATAATAAAATTAAACTAAAAACTAAACATAAAAATAAATTTACATAAAAACCTAAACTAAATAAATAAACCTAATATAAATAAACTAAAATAAATAAAATAAAAAGTAAACCTAAATAAAAATGTTAAAATAAAATAAATTAAATAAAAATAAACTAAATAAACCTAAACCTTTCGGTTTACTTAATTTTTTTTAAAAAAACCCTAAACTCTAAATCCTAAACCCTACAGCCTAAACCTTAAACCCTAAAACTAACCCTAAACCCTAAACCCTAAATCAATAACCCTAAACCTACAAACCTAAACCCTAAACCCTAAATCCAAAATCCTAAACCCTAAAAAACCTTAAACCCTAAAAAACCCTAAATGATAAACCCTAAACTAAGAAAACTAAATAAACCTAAATGCACTAATTTATTAAAAAAAATACCCTAAATTCTAAACCCTAAGTCCTGAACCCTAAACCATAAATCCTAAACCCTAAACCCTAAAATTAACCCAAAATTGACTGAGGTTATAGCTGTGGTGGTGGCAGAGGGAGAGATCATGGATATGATGGTGGATCCTACTACTCGAGAGGTCGGAGTGGTTCTGATGGGAAGTAGAGAAATTGAAGAATGACCAATCTGATCTGCTGCCTATGGAACTGTGTCTTTATAATAGAGACATTTGTAGTTATCTAGGGTTTTTGATTTGCTCTATGTGTGCTTGTTTTTTATCTATGTCATTGCTTGTGTCATAGAAAACTTAGTGTGTTACATGGTTGATGAAATAGTAAGGAAGAATTGTTAAATCTGAATTTATTCTTTGTTAAAAAAAATCCTAAACCCTAAACCCTAAACCCTAAAGCCCTAAACCCTAAACCCAAAGCCCTAAAACCTAAACCCGAAACCTTAAACCCAAAACCCTAAACCCTAAACCTTAAGCCCCAAACCCTCAAAAATCCTAACCACTAAACCCTGAAAAGCTAAAAACCTAAACGTAAACTAAATAAAACCTAAAAATATAATAAATAATTACACCTAAATAAAAATAAAGTAAGAAAATAAAATAAAATAAAAGCCTAAACTAAAACCTAAACCTAAACTATAAAAAATAAAACTAAACTAAAAATAAAATAAAAAACCTAAGCTAAACTAAAATAAAAAACTTAAATAAATAAAATAAAACTAAACCTAAAATAAAAATAAAATAATAACTAATTAAAAAACCTAAAACTAAAACATAAACCTAAAATAAAACCTAAAAAATAAATAAAAATAAAACCTAAGCCTAAACTAAAAAAAATAAATAAAATAAAAAATAAAATAAACCTAAACAAACTAAAATAAAAAAATAAACCTAAAACCTAAACCTAAAACTAAATAAACTAAAACTAAACTAAATAAATAAAAACTAGTAATAAACTCAAACATAAACTAAAAAATAATACCTAAAAATAAACCTAAAATAAAACCCTAAAACCTAAACCTAAAAAAATAAAATAAAATCATAAACCTAAAGAAAAATTCTAAACCTAAAATATAAAACAAAATTAAAACTACACTAAAAAATAAACCTGAACCTATACTAAAACCTAAACCTACAAAAATAAACTAAAATTAATAAACTAAACTAAACTAAATAAAAAAATAAAAAATAAAAAATAAAAAAATAAATAAATAAATAAATAAATTAAATTAAATAAACCTAAACCTATGAGTTTGCCAAATTTAAAAAAAATAAAATAAATAAAATAAATACAAATAAAATAAAACATTAAACCTTGAACCCTAAACCCTAAAATCCACAAACCTCCCTAAAACTGCCTAAACCCTAAACCCTAAAACACCTAAACTCCAAAACCACCCTAAACTAAAGCCCAAAGCCTAAACCCTAAACCCTAAAACCTAATAACCCAACCCTAGATAAAATCTAAATAAAATAAAATAAATAAATAAACTAAATATAATAAAAACTAAAATAAAATAAAAACCTAAACCTGAATCTTAAAATAAATTAAAATAAAAAATAAAAATAAAACTAAAATAAAATAAATAAAATCCTAAACTAAACTAATAAATAAAATAAACCTAAAAATAAAAAACCTAAATAAAATAAAAAACTAAACATAAAATTAAATTAAAATAAACCTAAAATAAAATAAAATAAAAACTAAATAAAAAATAAAATGAAACCCTAAACTAAAAAAAATAAACCTAAACCAAAAATAAATAAAATAAAATAAACCTAAACCTAAACTAAAATAAAAAAACCTAAACCTAAATCTAAAATAAACTAAACCTAAACCATAAACTAAATATAATAAAATAAACTAAAAATACACCTAAACTTAAATAGAAAAATAAAACCAAGGAAAATAAAGCTAAAATAAAAATAGAAAATCTAAATCTAAAAATAAAAAATAAAAACCTAAAAATAAAAAATAAAACTTAAACCCAAAATATAAAATAAAAATAAAACTAAACTAAAATAATAAACATAAACCTAAACTTAAACTTAAAAAATAACCTAAAATAAAAAACCTAAATTAAAATAAAAAACCTAAAATAAATAAACCAAACTAAATAAAATAAAAAAAATATAAACTAAAATAAATACAAAATAAACTAAATAAACTAAATAAACTCGTCTTGGTTTGCTTTTTTTAAAAAAAACTTTAAACCCTAAACCCTAGAACCCTAAACCCTAAACCTAAACTTAACCCTAACCTAAACCCTAAATCATAAACCCTAAAACCCTACCACAAACCCTAAACTCTAATAAACCTAAACCCCAAAATATAAACCCTCAGTAACACTAAACCATAAAATGCTAAAACTAAACTCAAAATAAAAATAAAATAAAATAAAATAAAATCTAAACCAAAATAAAATAAAATAATATTAAAATAATTACTAAACTAAAACTAAAAAACTACAAAATAAAATAAAATAAAATAAAAATTAAACTAAAATAAAATAAATAAAACAAAAATAAAATTAAAAAAAAAACCTAAAAAAATAAAAATGAAACCTAAATAAAAATAAAATAAACATAAAATAAAATAAAATAAAATAAAAGCTAAATAAAAACCTAAAGCTAAAATCAAACCTAAAAATAAATAAAAAATAAAATCAAATCCCTAAATAAAGAAAAATGTAGACCTAATATAAAAATAGAATTAACCTAAACCTAAAATTAAATAAATTAAACTAAAATAAATAAAACCTAAACCAAAAAAATAAACTAAACTTAAATCTAAACCCTAAGTAAAATTAAATAAATTTAAAATAAACCTAAACCTAAACTACAAAGATATAACCTAAAAATAAACATAAAATAAAAACCCAAAATCTAAACCTAAAAAAACAAAATAAAAACCTAAACCTATACCTAAAAATAAAAATAAAACCTAAACCTAAAAAATAAAATAAAAATAAAACCCAAAAATAATAGATGGTTATGGTGGTGGAGGGAAATATCAGGGATATGATGCTGGATCCTACTACTCGAGAGGTCGGAGTGGTTCTGATGGGAACTGGAGAAACTGAAGAATGATCGATCCAATCTGCTGCTTATGTAACTAGGTCTTAAAGTAGAGATAATTCTAGCTATCTAGGGTTTTTGATTTGCTCTATGCGTGTCTCATTTTTGATTTATGTCGTTGCTTGTGTCTTAAAAAAGTTGGTGTGTTACTTGGTTGATGAAATCAAAAAGAAGAAATATTGAATTTGAATTTATTCTCTCTTAAAAAAAACCAAAAACCCTAAATTCTAAACTAAAACCTAAACCCTAGACCTAAAACTTAAACCCTAAATTCTAAACTAAAACCTAAACCCTAAACCTAAAACTTAAACCCTAAACCCTAAAATGCTAAAAACCTAAACCTAAACTAAATAAAAAATAAAAATAAAATAAATAAAAATACCTAAACCAAAATATAATAAAAGAATAAAAAACCTAAACTAAAACCTAAACCTAAACCTAAACCTAAACTTAAAAGGAAAATAAAATAAAAAATAAAAACTAAACTAAATTAAAATAAATAAAAACCTAAACTAAAATAAAAATTAGAAAACATAAATAAAATAAAAACTAAACCTAAATAAAAAATAAACATAAAATAGAATAAAATAAAAACTAAATAAAAATCTAAACTAAAAATAAACCTAAAACTAAATAAAAAATAAGACCAAAACCCTAACCAAAAAAACTTAAACCTAATATAAAAATAAAATGAACCTAAGCCCAAAACTAAAATAAATCAAACTAAAATAAATAAAACCTAAACCTAAACCTTAAATAAAATAAACCTAAATAAACTTAAAATAAACCTAGTACTGATAACCTAAAATAAAATAAACCTACCTAAACTAAAAATAAAATAAAATAAAATAAAACCATAAAATAAAACCCTAAAAATAAAGACGTTAATGGTGGTGAAGGGAAAGATCGGGGATATGATGGTGGATCTCGCTACTCGAGAGGCCAGAGTGGTTCTGATAGAAACTAAAGAAATTGAAGAATGGTCAATCCAACCTACTGCTTATGGAACTAGGTCTTAAATTAGAGTGATTCTAGTTATCTAGGGTTTTTGATTTGCTCTAGTGTGCTCATTTTTGATCTATGTCATTGCTTGTGTCTTAGAAAACTTGGTGTGTTACTTGGTTGAAGAAATCAAAAAGAAGACATGTTAAATATGAATTTGTTCTCTCTTAAAAAAACAAAAAACTCTAAACCCTCAATGCTAAACCCTAAACCCAAAACCCTAAAACACTAAACTCTATACCTAAACCCTAAAAACCTGAAAACCTAAACCTGAACTAAATATAACCTAAAAAAATATAAATAACAAATTCAAACCTAGATAAAATAAAATAATAAAATAAAATAAAAACCTAAACTAAAACCTAAACCTAAACCTAAAATAAAATAAAATAAAGAAAAACCTAAACTAAACTATAAAATAAAATAAAACTAAGTATTAAAAAACCTTAATAAAATTAAAACTAAACATAAATTAAAAATAAAATAAACCTAAACTAAAGAAAATAGAAACTAAATAAAACCTAAATTGATAAAATAAACCTAAATGTAAAACTTAAAATAAAATGAAAAACCTAAAGCTTAAAACAAAAAAAAACCTAAACCTAAAATAAAAATAAAATAAACAAAATAAAATAAACCTAAACACAAACTAAAATAAATAAAACCTAAACCTAAATTAAATAAACCTAAACCTAAACTTTAACTAAATAAAATAAAATAACAAATAAACAAACTAAACTAAAAAAATAAATCCTAAAAATAAACCTAAAATAAATAAAACCTAACCTAAAAATAAAATAAAAACCTAAACCTAAACCTAAAAAATAAAATAAAACTTAAACTAAAATAAAATAAAATAAAACTCATAAAAAATAAACATAAACTTATGCTAAACTTAAACAATAAACTAAAATAAAATCCTAAATTAATAAATAAACTAAAATAAATAAAAAATAAAATAAATAAATAAAAATAAAAAATAAAATAAAGTAAAATAAATAAATAAAATAAACAAAATAAACCAAAATCTTCTGGTTTACTTAATTTTAAAAAAAATCCTAAACACTAAATCATAAACACTAAACCCTAAACCCTAAACACTAATCCCTAATCCTAAACCCTAAACCCTATAAGCATAAACCTTAAAAGCCTAAACGATAAACTCTAAACTCTAAACCCTAAACCCTACACACTAAACCCTAAACCCAAACCCTAACCCCCTAAACCAAATAAACCCAAACCTAAAGTAACTAAATAAATTTAAAAATAAACCTAAAACTAAAACCTAATAAACCTAAACCATAAACCCTAAGAATGGGAAAAACCTTGATGGGGGCGTCATCATCAACAAGGCTGTCCCAGATCTAGTGGTGAAGGTGAAGCGGCGATTATTGCGGTGGTGGTGGGGATCTAGAGGTGCTGGTGGATAGGGAGGTGGTGGTGGGACCAGTGATGGTTATGGAGGTGGGAGGAGTGGTGGAGGTTACAACCGTCATGGTGGCGGAGGGAGAGATCAGGGATATGATGGAAGATCACACTACTTGAGAGGCCGGGGTGGTTTTGATGGGAACTGGAGAAACTAAAGAACAATCCAATCACTGCTTATGGAACTATGTCTTATAAGGAAGCGTTCTAGTTATCTAAGGTTTCTAATTTGCTCTATGCATGCTCATTTTTTATCTATGTTGTCCCTTGTGTCTTAAAAAACTTGGTGTGTTACTTGGTTGATGAAATCAAATAGAAGAAATATCGAATCTGAATTTGTTCTCTATAAAAAAAACTAAAACCCTAAACCCTAGATCCTAAAACCTTAAACCCTGAACCCTAAATCATAATACCTAGGCCCTAAAGTCTAAATCCTAAACCCTAAACCCTAAACTCCAACCCTAACCAACCCTAAACCCTAAACCCTAAAAAAAAGCTAAAGCTAAACCTAAACTAATTAAAACATAAAAATAAATTAAATAAAAACCTAAACCAAAATAAAATAAAATAAAACCTAAACTAAAACTTAAACTTAAACCTAAAAGAAAATAAAATAAAAATAAAAACTAAACTAAAATAATATAAATAAAACATAAACTAAACTAAAATAAATAAAAACCTAAATAAAATAAAAACTAAACCTAAAAAATAAAAAAAATAAAATAAAATAAAATAAATACTAAATAAAACCTATACCTAAAATAAACTTAAAAATAAATAAAAATAAAACATAAAATAAAACTAAAAATACCTAAACTTAAAATAAAAAATAAAATAAACCTAAACTAAACTAAAATAAGTTAAATTAAAATAAATAAAACCTAGACCTAAACTAAATAAACTAAACCTCAACCTAAAACTAAACCCTAAATAAATTTAATAAACATAAAATAAATGTAAACCTATCTAAAATTATAACCTAAAAATAAGCTTAAAACATAAACCTAATAAAATAAAATAAATACCTAAACCTAAACCTAAAAATAAAAATCAAAATCTAGACCTAAAAAATAAAACAAAAATAAAACTAATCTAAAAAATAAGCCTAAACCTAAACCTAAACCTAAAAAAAATAAACAAAAATAAAAAACCTAAACTAAAATAAATAAACTAAACTAAATAAAAATATAAAAAAACTTACATAAAAATAAAAAATAAAATAAACTAAAATAAATAAAAATAAACTAAATAAACTTAAACCTAGAATTTGAATTTAAAAAAAAAATAAAAATTTAAAAAAAAAAACCTAAACCCAAACTAAAACACTAAAACCCAACTCTGACCTAGGCCCAATCTAAACTCTAAACCCTAAACTATAATCTCAAAATCATATACCTGTAAACCCTGAGCCCTAAACACTAAATCTTAAACCCTAAAATTCTAAAACCCTAAACCCTAAACCTAAACCCAAACATGACCTAAAATACAATAAACCTAAACCCCAAACCATGAACCGAATCCCTAAACCCTAAAAACCTAAAACCTAAACCTAAACTAAATAAAACCTAAAAATAAAATAAATATCAAACCTAAAGTCAAATAAAATTAAAAAAATGAAAAAATAAAAACCTAAATTAAAACAAAAACCTAAACTTAAACTTAAATCAAAAAATATAATTAAATCAAAAATGAAATCCTAAACCTTAAAATAAAAAAACTAAATAAAATAAAAACTAAACATAAAATTAAAATAAAATAAAAAATACTAAATAAAAACCTTAACCAAAAAAATAAACCTGAAAGTAAAACCTAAACATAAATAAAAAATAAAAATTAAAGCCTATACTAGAAAAAAACAAAACCTAAAATAAACATAATAAAATTAACCTAAACATAAACAAAAATAAATTAAACTAAAATAAATAAAACCTAAACCTAAAATAAACTAAACTAAAACCCTAAACTAAATAAAATAAAATAAACTAAAAATAAACCTGAACTAAAAAATAATACCTAAAAATAAACCTAAAATAAAACCTAAAACCTAAACCTAAAAAAGATACAAATCATAAATTTAAAATGTAAAATAAAATAAAACACACCTAAAAATAAAATAAAATAAAACTAAAACTAAAAATAAACATAAACCTAAAATAAAAAACTTAAAAAATAAACTAAAATAAAAACTTAAATTAAAATAAATAAACCTAAAAATAAATAAACCTAAACAAAATACCTAAATAAAATAAAATAAACTAAAATAAAGATAAAAAAAAATAAACTAAATAAACCTAAACCTGGGTTGCTTGTTTTTTTTTTTAAAATAACCTAAAGCCCTAAACAAATCCTACCTAAACTACCTAAACCAACCACACAAATCAAACTTACACCCTAAAAGTGAACTCAAAAAAACACAACCATAAAATAAAGCCACTACCCCAAAATGACCCTGTGACCACTGACCCTAAAACTATAAAACTAAAGGTTAAAACTGATCCTACCCATGCCCTATATTGACTTCTATGTTAACCTGACCCCTAAAACCAAACCTCCTAGCCACTGAGCTAAACCTAAACTGAGCCAAACTGACCTAAACCCTACTGGGACCACTAAAACCCTAAACCTAAACACCAATACCCAAAAAACCTAAAACCTAAACCTAAATTAAATCATACCTAAAAATAATATTTATAAAAAAACTAAACTGGATAAAATAAATAATAAAATAAAATAAAACATAAACTAAAACTAAACCTAAAAAATAAAATAAATTAAAATTAAAATAAACTAAAATATAATAATGTAAACTAAACTAAACTAAAAATAAGATAATACTAAGAATTAAAATCCTTAATAAAATTAAAACTAAATGTAAAATAATAAAAATAATAAAATAAAAATTAAATAATGACCTAAACCTAAAAAATAAACCTAAATATAAACATAAAATAAATCTTAAACCCTAAACTAAAAAAACTTAATCCTATCATAAAAATAAAATAAACAAAATAAAATAAACTTAAACTAAACTAAAATAAATTAAACTAAAATAAATAAAACCTTAAAAACTAAACTTGAACTAAACTAACTAAAATAAAATAAATTAAAACAAATCTAAACTAAAAAATAAAACCTAAAATAAACATAAAAAAACCTAACCTAAAATAAAATAAAACCTAAACCTAAACCTAAAATAAAAGTAAAACATAATCCTAAAAATAAAATAAAAATAAAACTCAACTAAAAATAAACTAAACCTAAAAAAACTAAAAAATAAAATCAAACTAAAATAAATAAACTAAAATAAATAAAATAAAAATAAACATAAATAAAAAAAAATAAAATAAACTAAAATAAATAAAATAAACTAAATAAACCTAAACTCTTGGTTTGCTTAGATAAAAAAAAAACCTTAAACCCTAAATCTAAACCCTAAACCCAAAACCCTAAAAACCTATACCTAAACCCTAAACCTGCAATCTCCAGTAAACCCTACACTAAATCCTAAACCCTAAACCCTAAATAATCCTAAACCTAAACCCCAAGCATAAACCCTCAAATCCTAAATCTTAAACCCTAAACCCACAAACCCTAAACCTAAACCCTACACCACAAAACCCCAAACACCTTAAACCCTAAACCATGAACCTCGATCTAAAGTAATGAAATAAATTAAAAAATAAACCTAAACCCTAAGAATGGGAAAAACCTTGATAACAGGAACATCATTATCAAGCAGGCTCAGTCTAGATCTGGTAGTGGAGGCGAAGGCCGAGGCAATGATTATCGTAGTGGTGGTGGGGGATCTGGAGGTGCTGGTGGATATGGAGGTGGTGGTCAGAGCAGTGGTAGTTATGGAGGCGGGAGGAGTGACAGAGGTTACAACCATAGTGGTGGCGAAGGGAGAGATCAGGGATATGATGGTGGATCTCTCTACTCGAGAGGCTGGGGTGGTTTTGATGAGAACTAGAGAAACTGAAGAAGGGATGATCTGATCTGTTGCTTATGGAACTGTGTCTTTATAGTGGACATGATTCTAGTTATCTAGGGTTTTTGGTTCACTCTATACGTGCTCATTTCTTATATATGTCATCTCTTGTGTCTTAGAAAACTTGATGTGTTACTTAGTTGCTGAAATCAAAAAGAAGAAATGTTGAATCTAAATTTATTCTCTATTAAAAGAAATCAAAACCTTAAAAACTATAATCTTAGACCTAAACCCAAAACCTAAAAAAACCCAACCCCAAACCCTAAACCCTAATCCTACCTAAACATACACTACCCTACTAAACCACAAAAACTAAAACCTTTACCTACCCCAAAACCACTAAACCCAAATCCAACTAAACAACCATAAACCTTACACACTCTGACCTAAATCATAAACCCAAAATCCTAACCCTAAACCCTACACTAAACCCTAAACCCTAAACCCTAAACTTGCCAAACACTAAAAAGATAAACAAAGCTGAAACTAAACTCAAACCCAAATCCTAAACTAACCCTCCAAACTAACCCTACCCTGACCCTGAGCCACCCCAGCAACACTAAACCCTAAATGAAACTCTAAACCATAACCAAATACCCTAAACCCTAAAAAACTAAAAAACTAACTAAATAAAACCAAAAATAATATATATAAAACCTAGCTGGATAAAATAAAAATAATAATAAAATAAAGCTAAAACTAAACTAAACCTAAACATAAACCTAAAATAAAATAAAATAAAAAAAATAAATTAAAATAAAATAAGAAAACATAAAATAAACTAAAAATAACATAAACTAAAATAAAAAGCAATAAAATTAAAACTAAATGTAAAATAAACATAAAATAAACCTAAAATAAAATAAAATAAAATAAAAGCTAAATAATAACCTAAACCTAATAAATAAACCTAAAAATAAATAAAAAATAAAACCTAAACCCTAAACTTAAAAAAACCTAAGCATAAAATAAAATAAAATAAAATAAACCTAAACCTAAATTAGAAAGAAACTAAACTAAAATCAATAAAACATAAACCTAAACCTAAAATAAACTAAACCTAAAGTTAAACCTCAACTAAATAAAATAAAATAAATTAAAAATAAACATAAACCTAAACTAAAAAATAAAACCTAAAATAAACCTAAAAATAAACCTAAAATAAAAACCTAAAACTTAAACCTAAAAAAAATAAAATAAAAACCTAAACCTAAAAAAAAAATCAACCTAAAAATATAAAATAAAAAAAAATAAAACTCAACTAAAAAATAAACCTAAACTTAAAACTAAACCTTAAAAAAAACTAAAATAAAAACCTAAATTATAATAAATAAACCTAAAATAAATAAATTAAAATAAATAAATATAAAAAATAAACCTAAATAAAAAAATTTAAAATAAATAAAAAAATAAACTAAATGAAATTGTAGTGGTGGTGGAGGGAGAGATCAGGGATATGATGACGGATCCCGTTACTCGAGAGGCTAGGGTGGTTTTAATGGGAACTAAAGAAACTGAAGAAGGGTCGATCCGATCTGCTGCTTATGGAACTGTCTTTACAGAGGAGACAGTTCTAGTTATCTAGGGTTTTTTATTTTCTCTATGCATGCTCATATCTATGTCATCGCTTGTGTCTTAAAAAACTTGGTATGTTACTTGGTTGACGAAATTAAGAAGAAGAAATGTTGAATATGAATTTATTCTATGTTAAAAAAAACCCCAAAAACCTTAGACCTTAAAATAAAACTTGAACCTTAGACCTAAACCCTAAACCCTAAACCCTAAGGCCTAAAAATCATAAACCTTGATCCTAAACCAAAAATTAATAAGAAATCTAATCTTACAACTCTAAACCTAACTAAATCCTAAAATCTAAATATTAAAACCCTAAAACCTAAATCCACTAACCTAACCTAAACCCTAAACTTTAAACTAAACCCTGTCCTAAACCCTAAACCCACCTAAACCCTAAAACCTAAAACCATAAACCCTAATCACACAATAAACCTACACTAACCCTAAAAAATACTACCCACAAAAACCTAAACTAAACCCTAAACAAAACCACTAAACCCTTTAAACCTAAATAAACCTTAAATGCCACTCTCCTATCAGACCTAAACCTAACCCTGAAAAACCTGACTGGGCCACCAGGCCCTGATCACACTTGCTGAGCCAGGCCAAAATCTGAGTTTAAAGGCTGGGCCCTCAAACCCTAAACCCCAGGCCACACCACCCAAACTAAACCCTAAGCCACTGACCAACCTTACTCTAAACTAAACCCTAAACCTGACCTATACCCTAAAAACTAAAAAATTAAATTCTGATAAATAAACCTAAGAATAATATATATATAAAACTGGCATGGATAAAATAAAAAATAATAATAAGATAAAAGCCTAAATTAAACCTAAACCTAAATAAAAAATAATAATAAAATAAAAATAAATTAAAATAAAATAAAGAAAGAAACTTAAAATAAACTAAAAATAACATAAAACTAAGAATAAAAAAAAATAAAATTAAAACTAAACGTAAAATAAAAATAAAATAAACCTAAAATAAAATAAAATAAAAGCTAAATAATAACCTAAACCTAATAAATAAACCTAAAAATAAATAATAATTAAAACCTAAACCCTAAACTTAAAAAAAACCTAAACATAAAATAAAAATAAAATAAAATAAACCTAAACCTAAACTGAAAGAAACTAAACTAAAATCAATAAAATCTAAACCTAAACCTAAAATAAACTAAACCTAAAGTTAAACCTAAACTAAATAAAATAAAATAAACTAAAAATAAACATAAACTTAAACTAAAAAAGAAAACCTAAAAATAAACCTAAAAATAAACCTAAAATAAAAACCTAAAACTTAAACCTAAAAAAAATAAAATAATAACCTAAACCTAAAAATATAAACTAAACCTAAAAATATAAAATAAAAAAATAAAACTCAACTAAAAAATAAAGCTAAACCTAAACATAAACCTTAAAAAAACTAAAATAAAAAACCTAAATTAAAATAAATAAACCTAAAATAAATATATTAAAATAAATAAAAATAGAAAATAAACCTAAATAAAAAGAAAAATAAAATAAATTAAAATAAATAAAAAAAATAAACTAAATGGAATTGTAGTGGTGGTGGAGGGAGAGATCAGTGATATGATGGTGGATCTCGTTACTCGAGAGGCCAGGGTGGTTTTAATGGGAACTAGAGAAACTGAAGAAGGGTCGATCCGATCTGCTACTTATGGAACCTGTCTTTCTGAGAGGAGATAGTTCTAGTTATCTAGGGTTTTTATTTTTCTATGCATGCTCATTTTTTATCTATGTCATCTTGTGTCTTAAAAAAACTTGGTATGTTACTTGGTTGTGAGAATTGAGAAGAAGAAATATTGAATTTGAATTTATTCTATGTTAAAAAAAAAAACCCCAAAAACCTTAAACCTTAAAATAAAACTTGAACCTTAGACCTAAACCCTAAACCCTAAACCCTAAGCCCTAAAAATTGTAAACCTTGAACCTTAAAACCTAAATCCTAAAATTAACCATAAACCTTAAACCCTAATCTTACAACTCTAAACCTACAACCCTAAACCCTAAAATCTAAACACTAACCCTAAAACCACAAATCCACCTAAACTAACCTAAACCCTAAACCTTAAACATTAAACCTTAAACCTAAACCCAAACCCTAAGTCCTAAAATCTCACCTAAACCCTCCACAAATTAACCTAAAATCCTAATCTTCCACTGACTGCAACCTAACCCTAAATCCACCACTAAACCCTAAACCCTTACACTAAAGACCACTGAGAGCCAAACCGCATCCTAAATCCCAACTGACACTGACATCAAAACTTAGGCTCTGACTTAAATGAGCCATGGGCCACTGACCCTGACTCCACTGAACTGACCCAGGCCTTAATACTGACCAATCACTGAGCTTTACACCACTCTCTAAATCATAAGGCTCAGGCCACCAGGTTGACCCAGGCCACTGAGCCACTCTCCACTGGGCCACTTGGCTGGCATTGGGCCCAAATCCTGGGCCTGAGCCTGACACTAAACACTGGGCCAAAACCACAAACTCACCTGACCTCTGGGCTAAACTCCTACTAGATAACTGACAACCCAGGCTTAAATAAATAAACCTAAAATAATATATATAAAACCTAAGCTGGATAAAATAATAATAATAAAATAAGAGCCAAACTAAAATAAACTTAAACATAAATAAAAAATAAAATAAAATAAAAATAAAATAAATTAAATAAAATAAAGAAAACTTAAACTAAACTAAAAATAACATAAAACTAAGAATAAAAAAAGCTTAATAAAACTAAACATAAAATAAAATAAAATAAACCTAAAATAAAATAAAATAAAAATAAATAATACCTTTAATAAATAAACCTAAAAATAAATAAAAAATAAAACCTAAACTCTAAGACTTAAAAAAAACCTAAAAGTAAAATAAAAATAAAATAAAATAAACCTAAACCTAAACTAAAAGAAACTAAACTAAAATCAATAAAACCTAAACCTAAACCTAAAATAAACTAAACCTAAAGTTAAACCTAAATTAAATAAAATAAAATAAACTAAAATAAACATAAACCTAAACTAAAAAAATAAAACCTAAAATAAACCTAAAATAAACCTAAAATAAAATGAAAAACTTAAACCTAAAAAAAATAAAATAAAACCTAAACTAAAATATAAAAAAAATATAAAATAAAAAAAAAATAAAACTCACTAAAAAATAAACCTAAACCTAAACTAAACCTTAAAATAAACTAAAATAAAATCCCAGAAATGTTGATCAATTTGTTCATGTTAAAACCCCAAGGCAAACCTAAGATAAAACTTGGACCGGACTAAACCAAACCTAGCCCTAAGCCTAAAATCGTGTGGGACTTAAAGACCCTCAGATTAACCATAGGCCTTAAACCCTAATCTTTACAGCTCTGACCTGCGACTAAACCACAAAATCTAAAGGCAACCCTAAAACTCTAAATCACCCTAAGTGACCTGAGCCCTAGGCAGGCTTTAGGCCCTAGGCCTGGACCACTGAGCCACTGGTGCTGGCCAGACCCCACTAGGCCATGTGGGCCTTGAGCCACTCCTAGGCCACTGGGCTCTAAAGTTGCTGGCCCTGGGCTCTGAGCCACAAGGCTACAGGCCTAAACCACTGAGTTGAACCCTAGGCTAAACCCTAAAGGCCTAGGCCACTGAGGCCAAACCCTAAACCCACAGGTTGACACTGGGGCAGGCCCTGGGCCACTGAAACACTAGGCCAGGACACTGAGCCCACTGAGCCACTGACCTGAGCCTAGCCACAGGCCACTGAGCCAGCCACTGGGCCACTGAGCCTTAAACTTTACAGATCCTGGGACTAAACTGAAAACTAAATGTTATACTCTAAATATAATAATGGCACTAAACTAAATAACATATAAATAAGATAAAAGGCCTAACCCAGATAAAGATAAAATAAAAATAAAATAAACTAAAATAAAATAAATAAAAACTTAAACTAAACAAAAATAAATAAATTAAACCTAAGAATAAAAAACTTAAATAAAAATAAAAACTAAAAAAATAAACTTAAAATAAAATAAAAAAATAAATAAAATCCTAAACCTAAAAAAAAGCTAAAAATAAAATTGAAAAATAGATAAAAAATAAAACTTAAAACTTAAACTAAAAAAAATAAAATAAAAAAATAAAAAATAAATAAAATAAAATAATTAAAATCTAAACCTAAACCTAAACCTAAACTAAAGGAAATAAAAAAAACTACAAATAAACCTAAACTCTAACCTAATTAAAAAATAAACCTAAACTAAAAACTGAAAACTTAAACAAAATAAAAGAAAATAAAAACATAAACCTAAACCTAAAAATAAAAAATATAACCTAAACTTAAAAAATAAAATAAAAATAAAACACAACTAAAAAATAAACTTAAACCTAAAAAATAAAATAAAATAAAAAACCCAAACTAAAATAAATAAAGCATAAATAAATAAACTAAACTAAATAAAAATAAAAAAATAAACTTAAATAAAAAATAATATAAACTCAAATAAATAAAAATAGACTAAATAAACCTAAACCTATTAGTTTTCTTTATTTTTTTTTTAAAAAACCATAAACCCTAAACCCTAAACCATAAACCATAAACCGTAAACCCTAAAATATAAACTCTAAAGCCCTAAACCATAAACCCTAAACCCTAAACCCTAAAACCTACAACCCTAAACCATTAACCCAAAATCCTAAATCCTAAACTAACCCTATACCCTAAGAATGGGCAGAACCTTGACAGTAGGAATATCTCCGTCAACCCAGGCTCAGTCAGTCTGGCGGTGGAAGCGGATGTGGTGGTTACGATGGTGGTGGGGGATCTAGATGTGCTAGTGGATATGGAGGTGGTGGTTGGAGCAGTGGTGGTTATGGAAGCAGCAGAAGCAATGGAGGTTACCACCGTGGTGGCGGTGGAGGAAGAGATCGGGGATATGAATGGAAGATCTCGTTACTCTAGAGGTGGTGATGGTTCTGGTGGGAACTAGAAAGCGAAAGAACGACCGATCGATTTCTTTGCTTATGGAACTGTGTCTTTACAGTAGAGATGACTTTACTTATCTAGCATGTTTAATTTACTCTAATGGTGCTCATTTTTTTATCTATGCCATCTCTTGTGTCTTAGAAAACTTAGGGTGCTACTTGGTTGATGAAATCAAAAGGAAAAAATGTTGAATTTAATTTGTTCTCTATTAAAAAAAAAACCTTAAACCCTAAACCCTAACCAAACCTAAACCCTAAACTAAACTTAAACCTTACCTTAAACCTAAACCTAACTAAAACTTAATCCTAAACAAAAACCCACAAACCTAAACCCTAAATCTAAACTACCACATAATACCCTAAACCCTACCCTACACCTCTAAGTACCCCAAACCCTAAAACCTACACTCTCCTAAACCCTAAACCCCCAAACCATAAACCCTAAACCCTAAATTAACCCTATAAACCCCAACCTAAACCTAAAACTTAAAGCTTGAATAAAGATGTCATTAGGAGTAGATCTAAGAATGACCTAATCTATCATAGTTTTTGGTAGCTAAAGAAAATGTCTTCAAAGACATTCCCTTGACTATTAGTGATTTAAATACCCTAAACTCTAACCTAAATCATATTATAATACCATATATTATAGTATAATGTAGCATCATATATTTGAGCATGTAGTGATGTGTTTTGGATGTTATAAGATGTTTTGAAATGTTTTAGTATATTATGGTATTATGCCCTATAATCTATATGAATATAAATAATAAAAATATTCATTTAATAAATCAGATGATGAAATTTGTTAAATTTGTAATGGGAATTATGTTGTAGTACCAATGGTGTGCTATGCCACTTATAATCTAAAAAGTAAGATTTTATGTTCAAAATTAATATTATCTATTGTAGCATAGTATAACATCATATATCATAATATATTGTTCTGCAAATTTTAAATTCTTTTAGTATTTTACAATAATGCAGTCAAGTCTACACTAGCATTATTTATAAAAATGTTGATTTAGACTTCAAAATGGTGGAATTTGACCAAATTCATAATTGGTAGAGCATGGAATCATAATATATTATTTCAATTTAAAATATGTAAGTGATGACTAAAATATATAGTTTTTTTATTGTTTAGACTAATTTTATGATTTTTATCTTAAGCAATCCCTTGTGATGTGATATGCAATATATAATATAATATATTTATAGTGTATTATAATATATGATGCCATAACTAGTGTAACATCAAGCATTATAGCATATTATTGTGTATTACTACTTGTTCTTTAGCATATTTTAGTTTGTTATTGTATGATGTAGTAGAGTTTGTATTTGTATAATTCAAAAAAATTCTAATTTATAGGCTAAGATGAGAGGATTTGGCCAAATTTAAGGTAAGCTTTAGGGAACATCATTGGGGGTCTGTTATGGTGTGTCATTTAATCAAAAGATTGGAATTTTGCATCAAAATAAATGTTCATTTTCATCCAATTTTATAAATTTTTACTTAAAGTGATTCATTTTAAGGTTTAATGTAAGATAATATATTATATGAAAACATATTAAAATATAATATACATAATAGTATAACTTCACATATATATGAATGTGGTGGTGTTACTAAATGTTATTGTACATTTTAGTATGTTTTACTTTTATTTATACATTGGGTCAAAACTCACAAAAATATTAATTTGAAGGTTGAGATGGAAGAATTTGGCCAAATTCATGGTACACACCAAGAAGCAACACGAAAATTATGCTATTTTGTACCATTTCTAATAGAAAATTAACAATTGTACATCAAAAATGAACATTATTCAGATTTTGAGAAAATTTTGTTATTTATTCCTTTTAAGCGATTCTAATAAGGTGTAATGCTAAACAATATATTATATTATAGCAAATTATAATATAACATCATATGTTATAAAATAATATAGTGTGTTAATTAACAATATAATATGTTTTGCATGATATTCTATAGTTAGTTTGAGCTTGCACCATAACAAAACGTAAAATGTTGATTACAATGTTAAGATGATGTAATTTGAACAAATACATTGTTAAGCTTTTGGTTGAAGTATTAAAGGTGTGCATAAGAAGAAATAAGATTTGATGAGAATTTCCATGAGGACATGGATGGAGATCTGATAGGGGATCACACATGCATTGGACATGACATATGAGGCATCCATGTCGAGGGGATAGAAGGAGAAAATCTACTAGGGATAATGTTTGAATTTGATTTGATTATATGATCTATGGAAAAAAGATCTTCTAGAGATAAGAATCTATAATCAATAAGTATTAAAATTGATTAACTTTAATTTATTTTATTTTACGATGTGGAGGCATATGCTAGAGATATGGGCTCGAGTCTGGGATATATGAACCTTCCACTAGGGAAGCGGGTTAGGGATATCTGGGGATTGGGATTTGAGTTTGATTTCATAGATTTGTTTGGGGATGTATCCTTGGAGAATAGTTTGGTTGGATTTCTTTGATTTAGACTTGGGGAGGTGGTTTAATTTTGTTCCATTGAGGTTGGTTTTGAATTTGATTTGTTTGCTTGACTTCTTTATATAAAATTTGGGGCTCCACTAGGGAGAAGGGTGTGATTTAACTCCACTGGGAAAAATCAGATTTGGTTTAATTTAATTTGAGTTAATGTATGGACCTTGTCGGTGTGTGATGGACCCACTGAGAAAGGATTATATTAGCCTTGACCTACCTTAAGTTTGCAAATCCAAAGGGATAGTCTAAATTTGGGGATAGAGCTAGCCAACTAAGGGTTGCCTTTCAATGTGCAATAGTTGTGCTTGGTAGAAGGCATAGCTTACATCTTCAAGTGAGGAACAACCAGGGGTGACTGTTGGATGCACGTCGGACCTAACTTAGGGTGACCTGAAGTGAATGTGGGACTTATGTCAACTCAAAGTAGTTAAGATTAATTTTATCTTAATTTTTCATGTGATTTGATATGGTTTTATTTAGTTTAGTTTGATTTGAATTGAGGCAATATCTACTAGGGATGTGAGCTTGATCAAATTTGATAGATTTAATTTATGGACCATGTCGGTGTGTGATGGAACCCAGAGGGAGGCTCCTTGTCAAATTTACAAATCCAAAGGGATAGTCTATTGGTCATGGGGTAGAGCTAGCCAACCTAAAGGGTTGCCTTTTGGTGTGCAACGAAAATGCTAGGAAGAAGGCATAGCAGACTTACATCTTCTAAAGCAAGGAATAACCATTGGGGTGACTTGTTGGTAGCACAACAAATCAAACTAGACTTCGGGGTGACTACTGAGTGAATTCTGTCGGGGACTTATACTAACTCAAGGATTGTCAAGTGATTCCTATAGGGAGTTTTGCTGACACTGACTTAAAGATAAGATACTTTCTTAGGAAAAGGTACAGCTAGGGGTTTCATCCTAATCCACAAGTGAATATATATCTTGTTTATAAGTTTGTGGATCATGGTCTGAGGACCACGAGAAGGGTATGTCGACCTTGACCTATCTTAGATTTCTTGGACCAAGCGAATCTACACATCCTGGGATGAATTCTCCAACCATAAGATGATGATTAATAAGAAGGGAACTATCCAATCTGATAGTAACCTAGGTAGTGTCTAAATGGGTTCATAAAGGATGTGATCCAAATATAGGGTCCCAGAGGAGCTTCTAGGGGCATTATCAGAGCACGGAAAGAAAGCTTATAGGTGTACGGTGGCCAACTCAAGGAGAAAGCATAGCAGACTTACATCTACCATGAGTGGTGTATCTAAGGTGTGAGAACCAACCAACCTAAGGTGTATCCATCAACATCATGAGTGGTGTATCCAGCATAGTGAGAACCAACCAACTGGTGTATCGGTATCTTCTGGCAATCTGAAAGCATGTAGGCTTACAACTTTCCAAGTGAAATTAATGATCAGAATAGTCTATCATCAGTGGGACATATGCTATCTGACCTAGAGCGACTATTAAGCGGGGAGCCCCGAGGAAGGATTGGACATAGACTTGAAGCATTTAAGAGGGAAGGAGCCACTAGGGGACTTATCTAAACCAATACTCGACCCAATAAGTGTTGAAGGCTAATCCAAGAAGAAAGCATAGCGGACTCACATCCTCTTAAATGAAGCCAACATAAGGTAGCTTAACCATGCGATAGGCATACCAAACAAGCTTATGTCGGTGGGTGGCCAAGTAAGGAAGGAAAGCATAGTAGACTTACATCCTCCAAACTAAGAAGACTACTAGGGTGACCCACTAACAGGGTAGCACTTTAGCCTGACCTAGAGTAACTATTGAGTGAGTGTCGTTGAGGGCGTTATCTCAACTCAGAGTAGCCTGAGATAAAAGATATGTGCTTGTTTTATATGTTTATGTGCATTTTGGGTTTATGTTGTGTAGTTGAAGGATAGGACACTCGAGTTTCATACACCTACCTAAACACTTCATGGATTCATGAAACAAGAATACTTTCAACATGGAAGAGATTGAATTCAAAATAAATTTTCATTAATGATATTTATTTTTAAACATGATTTATAATATTTCTTTAAGTAGAGCCCATTGATTAGAAGCATTGGGCTTCTCCCTTATGATTAATAAGTTGATAAGATCCTCCTTGGTAGGCCTTCGCTATGGCGAAAGGGTCTTCCCAAGTGGGTTCAAACTTGCCTCCCATCTTATGATGGGCAACAATCGATCTCTTTAGAACTAAAATAAGCTCTCTACTTGAAAAGCTCTAAGATGAATCAACTTGTTGTGAGCTTGAATCATTTTAGCTTTGTATAACTTCGAGGTTTTGGCATGCTCGTAGCATCTCTCTAAACCTTTGAGCTCTTCTAACACAACTTGGCATTCTCTATTGTGATCATCTACCCATAATATCAGTGATGGGAGTTGGACTTAATGGTAGAAGCGACTTGGACCCACACTAAGGAGAAAGGAGTAGGCTAAGTTGGAGTTCTATGTGTGCGGTATGCCCACAAGGCTTCAACTAAACTCTCATGCCACTTGTTACTTATTATTGGTGTCTTCTTTAGTATTTGGATGAGAGTTTTGTTGAAGGCTTTTGCAAATCCATTTGACCTCAATTAGTTGATGATAGAATATCTCTAATCTATGTTCTATCTCTAGGCAAAGTTGTTGATCTTGGTGCTCTTGAATGCAGTATCATTATCAAATATAATTCATCGAGGCACTCCGAACCTATATACGATATGGTTCCTAAAAAACTGGAGCACATGATAAGTTATGACCTCTCTGAGTATAATCACCTTCTCCCATTTGGAAAAGTAGTCAATAGCGATAAATGATGACCCTTGGAAGAAGGAGGATCAATCGGACCCACTATGTCACCCCAACTCGAATGGCCATGAGGCCAATGTATGATGTAGAATATTGGGTGGTTGGTGTAGGACCTCACCGTGTATTTGACATTAGTGGCATCATCTAATATCCATGTAATCTTTGATTATCGATGGCCAGTGGTATCCTAGTCTCTTGATCTTGGGTTTCATCTTCAGATTGGATTGGTTGGCTCCACATAATCTTGAGTGTACCTCGATCATGATCTTATGAGCTTCATGCTTGTCTAAATAATATAACCACATATGATCGAAAGATCATCGATACGACACCATCCATAAGAGCATAAGAAAGTGCTCTCACTTCTTCATCGATAGGCTTGACTTCTCTTGAGGTAGTTTATCTTTATTTAAGTAATCCATGAATGGTTGCCTCAATCTAACTCCTCATCCTTCTTGGCAATGGTAACCTCCCCTTCAAGAGTACTATTTGATGAGTTCAATATCAATAAGGGATAAACTTGTCTATTTTGGACCTTATTGATATGGATCATCCTCGGACATCAACTCCTTAGCAAGCTTGGCTAAAAGTATATACATGTTCTCTCCTCGAGGAATCTTATAAATGGTAACCTCAGGATTTGGGCCAATAACTCTATGGTATACTTATTATAGTGATGGAGCATGGGCTTTATAACCTTAAAGACCCAATAGTTTTGGTTGATAACTAGCTGAGAATCTCCAAAAATGTTGATGTTTTGGATGCTTAGAGTAATGACTAACTCCAGACCGGCAATCAGAACCTCATATTCAGCTTTGTTGTTAGTGCAAGGATTGGACTAATGATACGAGATCTCATAACATCATGGTTTGAAGTTAAGATAACTATTCCTACCCCTGTTGTTCCTAGAATAGTAGATTATGGTTCTTCTCCTCTTTGAGAGGAAGTTGCACCATCAAAGTACATCTCCCATGGTAGCATGCCTAAGTTCATGATTTGTTCATGGGGAGATATTCCTTGAGTGGAAGAGTCAGCAAAGTGTGTCTTTGCTAAGAAATCTACTAGTAGTTTTCCATTCACCACATAGAGAGTTTCATAGGTAATGTCAAATGGTGAGAGGATCATGGACCATCGTGCCAATCATCTGGATAGCGTCAGCCGTGTCACTAGATACTATAGTGGATTACTCCTAGAGATTAAGTTCACCTTATGAGGAAGCATGTAGTGTTGTAGCTTTTGGATGCAAAGATTAAAGCTAGATAATGCTTCTTAATGGGTGGATAATTAGCCTCAGTAGGGATTAGATGGAGGCTGAGGTAGTACAGAGCAACTTCCATCCCTTCATCGTTGGCTTGGGCCAACAAAACACCAAAGGAGTCATCTAACAATAGTGTAAAGTGTAAGTTACTTTCCTAGGATAGGGGCTGCTAGAACCCATGGTGACATCAGGTAATGCTTGATGCCTTCGAAGGCATGCTCACACTTGTCATCCCACTTAAACTTGGCATCTTTTTTGACAAGTGTTGAGAATGGCTGACATCTTCCCGATAGGTTGGATATAAAGCATCTTAGATATGCCAACTGCCCTTATAATGATCTAAGTTGAGTTAAACTTTTAGGGGGTGGCATTTATAATACCACCTTGATCATCTCAAGATCAATTTTGATTCCCTAGTGTCATACAACAAACCAAAGGAAAATCCCTGAAGCTACTCTGAATGCACACTTCTGGGTGTTCATTTTGAGGTTAAACTATCTTAACTGTTCAAAAACTATTCTCAAGTCAAAGAGATGGTCTTCCTTTTCTCTACTTTTGACCACAAGATCATCGACATAACACTCAACTTGATGATGAATGAGTTCATTGAAGATTCGAGTCATAACATGGTATGTAGCATGACATTTTAAGGCTAAAGGCATGACCTTATAGCAATAGATTTCAATGGGGTTCTAAAGTAGTGTATCTTTCATCTTGAGGGGCCATCTTTATTTGGTTATATCTAGATAAGCCATCCATGAAGAAGAGAAGCGCATGAGATGAGCAATGTCCATCGATCGCCATTGGTAGTGAAAATTCATCTTTTGGACATACCTATTTAAATCCTAAAATAGCATATGTGAATTTGGCCATTCTTTTTTCGGATGGCGGCTAACTAGGTAGGTATTTTCTTCTAGATGAAGCCGGCATCGATCAATTTCTTGACTTGAAAAATGACTATTATTCTATGTCTAATGCATCTAGGAGTTTTCTTGATAGGGTTAGCAGTAGGTCTATTGCTAGTTTATGGGACTAAGTCAAGAGCCAATCAGGCATCTCTTCATAACTCCATGCAAGTAGTTCTTAAACTTAGTCAATAATAACTAAGTCATTGGTTTCAATTTCATTCAACAAAGAACTATGTATGTTGGCATGGATCTTCTTCAATTCTAAGTTCAATTTTCTTGAGATGTCGATGGTTGACTTGATCTCTTTGAACCTTAGCGTGCATCTTTGACTTCAAAATCATTTGGATCATCTAGTTTCTAAGCATAGCTCCTCATATGAGTTAATGTGATTTGAAAAGAACTATCGATTCTAAATGATTGGTGATGACTAAGTAGTATAGTCATCATCATATTGACCCATATATAGAATCTAGTCCATCTTGATTGAGAGCTTTTGCATTTGTTCTTCCATATTCTTTCAAAATAGTCGACTTGTCTTTGACCAAGTATATGGGATTAACCCTTTCTTTGCTAAATTATGAACACAAGACAAATACCAATCAAAGGTAATTCTATTAAATCTTTATATGAATCATCCTCAAGTTCTACATCAATTTGACTTGAGGATGATGTTCTAAAGAACCTCGACTCTTCACACTATGGATGACTTAGGGCTTCCCTTCAAACCCTCAACTTTTGAGAGGAAAGTGAGGTTAGAGCTAAGGTTCCCAAATGCCTAACTTGTTTCACATATAGACTTGGATACACTTATGCTTTGCTTTGGAGCCGATCTTCATCTATTTGGCTCAGATTCACCTCAAGGGAATCTACTGAGAAAAGGTGTGCTATATAAGGCTCATCCTATGAACTAGATTCTAAGTCTATATGGATAATGTCTACTCTTAGTAGGCTGGGACATATCTTTTTTATTGGGTGGCCAATAAAGAGGTTTTCACCCCTATGCCTCTTGAGCCTCTTCCTGCAGTGTAGGTGGGTCATCACATATGTTCGAATGGTAAGGAATTTAATGTCATACTTCACTTCCTCCTCAAGTCTATTTCGCTCCCTTTTATTTTCTTTTCATTTCTCTCTTTTCTTTTTCTTTTTCTTTTCTTTTTTTTTCTTTTACTTTTTTTTATTTTTAAACTTTGGCCAAGTTGTAAGAATAGACTTGTTGATTTTGAGGAGGTAGTAAGCCATCCTCATATATGTCAACCTCATGAGCGTAAATAACTTGAGATCTCCTTTGACAGTGAGATCCCACCTATCATAAACTTCATACAATGATGTAGAGAGGATGGAACTATGTTGTTCTCATGTATGCATGGTCTCCCAAACAAATCGTTAAAAGATGTATCAGTCTATAATGTGAAACTTGGCCGGTCTTCCATCATCTATCTCCAAGGGCAACACTATGGAGCCTAAGATTGTTGACCTCACTTTTGGAGTGTGGATTCAATCTTCCCATCTTAGACTTAGGAGTCTTCTAGACTAAGACTTCCCTAGTCATAAGACACTTCTAACAATTAGGTAAACAATTAACTTTAGCCTAAAGACTTAGAAGGGTTAGCTATATGATTAGGTTATGCCTTATGGGTTAGGATAATCCACCTACCTTAAACCCAAATCCAATCCATGTTCACCTTTTCAAACCAAACCTCAAGTTCAATTCAAACATCAAATTCAAATCCAAATCCAAACCCAAATTCCAAAACCAAATGGTTGAAGCCCATGATCAAATCAAACTTGAAACCCTTCTAGCCAAATGACTATCCCATGGACTTAGCCAAATCTTAATCCAAATCAATCAAAATCAATTGATTTTCTCATAATAAATTTATATCTTCAATCATCTTCTAAATATAAATCAAATCTACATTCAAATGATCAAAAATAAATCAAACTAAATTAAATTAAATCAAAACCCTTCCAAGCCATATGACTATCCATGGACTTAGCCAAATCTTAATCCAAATCAAGTCAAACTCAATTGATTTTCTCACAAATCAATCATATTTTCAATCATCTTCACAAATTTAAATAAAATATACATTTAAATCATCAAAACTAAATCAAACCAAATCAAAATCCAAACTAGCCACATGACCCAACTCCATTGACTTGGCCAAATTCCTTCATTCCAAAACCCAAATTCGAATTGATTTTCTCATGAATCAATCATACATTCAATCATATTCACAAATATAAATGAAATCTACAATCATAAATCCAAACCAAAATTGACCAAGTCAAACCCAACTTAACCCTTTTGACTTGAAATGTTCAAATGAACCAAAACCCATTTGAACCCAAGCTAATTGCAATTGAATTTATATATCAATCCCAAATCCATATATAAACTCAACTAAATCAAAGTCAACCCAAAATCAACTAAACCCAATTGGTCCACTTGACCCAAAATGGCCAATTTGACCAATTTGAGCCTCGTTCTAATCCTACCCAAATTGGATTGAACCAAGCACATCAAAACCTCCCATCATGATTTTTGATCACCTTAGGTTGATCAATTACCACAAATTGGGTCAAATCAAGCCAACTTGGTCATTTGAGCAAGTCAACCTTAAATATGAACCCAAACTAGCCAAATTGCAACTAAATCCTTGAAACCAATGATTCATACCAAATCAAAATTAATATTTGAATATGACTTGACCTTCAATTGAGTCAAACCAAACCCAATTGGCCCTCTTGACCCAAGTTGACCCAAATTGACCTAAAAGACCAAATTGGGTCAAATCAAAATATAAACCAAATTGATTGCAACCAATGGCTCAAGTTCATTCCAAATTGATTGTTGAACTTGACCAAAGCCATGATTGGACCCAATTGAACCCAATTGACCTACTTAGCCCAAATTGACCTAAAGATTCAAGTTGGCCTAAAACTAAATCCAAATTAATTGAAACAAAGCTACAATCATCTTCCAATTGGTCAACTAAACCCAAACCAACCGCCAATTTGGCCAATTTGGTTAATCGTCAACAACCCATTTGACCCAAATGAATTCAAATGAGCCAAAATAAAATCTAAGCCAACTAACCAAACAATTGAACAAAACATCCTAAATGATCATATAAACTTGACTTTTAACCTTGGTTTGACCCAATTTGACCTAAAATAGTCAAATTGAGCAAACTAAATCAATTCAATTGACTTGAAATTTGGGCTAACCAACTTTTGGCTCATTTCAAATCTACCCAAATTAAATCCAATGCTAAATGATCATTCCACCCTTAGGTCAAGGGCATCACATGAGACAAATCACCCATGTAAGTGGTCATTTCCATTCCATGGCCACTTAGTACTCTCCCAATGGTCCACTAGGCACAAGACATAGCAACCGACCCGAGGGGTGGTTTGGGTTGACCATGACCCATGGGAGGTGAAATCACCTCACCCTCCCATTGGAGCATTTGAAACCCATAGGACACCCATGATTCCTCCTTGGTAGCCACCTCCACACCTTCAACCAAGCAAGCCAACTCACCTCCTCCGCCACCCCATGACTCCCGAGATGGCGGATGGCACTAGCCAAACCCAATCCCACCATCAAGATGAAGGAGGTATACACCCCTTTGTTTCTGCTCAAATACACACAAAATCATTCCTCAAAGCCCTAGTTACCCAAGATGAGCTGCTAGATCCATTTCTTAAGCTCTCAAGCTCATTCATCGATGGAAAAATGCCATTCTCGTCCGTCACGAAATAGGACACTCCCATTTCGACCTAACCTTCATTTCTCCATCAAACTCAAATTAACTTTGCATGCACGGAGGTGGGACTTGATCAAAGTCGAGCTCTAAATCATTAGTTTATGGCCTTTCAAGCGAATGTTGGTGATCTAATTTTTTCAAGGCTTCATCTCCACTAGATGAAGCTTTATCAATCTTGTGAGCCATCGGTCTTGAGCTCCGGTGAGGTATGCTTTAAAAAATTGATCCTTAGGCAAAAATGGGTTGGACTTTTTTGAAGAAAAGTTGCATCTCGTGTGATCTTGATCGTTGGATCCCCTTTGATTGATGTTGTGAAGGTGTGGGATCCTTTTGGAGTTGATCCAAGCTTCGGGTAAGCTCGGATCAAGTGAGCATTGGCAAACATATTCCATTCTCCCTCACTTTCGTGTGATGTTGGATCACCGT